>CAWUHX010000434.1:0-173969 GCA_963922205.1 Romanomermis culicivorax
AAGCAGTGGTATCAACGCAGAGTACTTTGCATTTGCTTCGATAAAACTTATTTTGGTTTTTCGTGAACAGACCTTTCCAAACGTGTTACTTCTTTTTTTAGATGTTTCCGAAATGATTAAAGATATTTTGTTATGTATTGTATCTGTCCAAGCGGAATTATTCCTTACTGCTCCACAATTTGCGAACCAAGTTATGAGTTTCGTGGTCAGGAATTCAGCCGAACAACTGATCGCAAAACAAACCGATAGAAATGTTCAACATCCTGATAATTCATCGATGGCCAGGGTAATCGAACTTTGGTTTTATTCTGATTTAATTCTGATTTTCTTACTTTTCAATGGCCTTTTTCTGTTGATTAACATTTTCCTGTTACACGTGATTATAGTTTTGTAGTCCAACGTTTATTTCTTTTATGATTTTATTTTTTCCATGGTTTTGCATGGTACCAATGAAGTTCGCCGCGGCAGATTGTAGTGGCATTCCATTCGTTTTGAGAAGAGCAGATGCTGCGGGAACAAATTTGGCATCATAAACTAATTAAAGATAGGAAAATCATTAGTGTGGCCTTAAAGCCGTTGGAAAAACTATTATCATGAATTATCAATTGGAATATCAATAAAAACTTCTCAAATATTGTCAATGAGTGTCCTGATTTTTGAATGAAGCCCTCGCAGTGTCTTCGGAGCATATGCCATGTATGCTACTTAGGCGCACATATCAAATTAGGGTCATGTCTCTCGCGACAGTAATTTTACAAGTATGATCTTTTATTCTTGATGACGTTTGTCACAGCTTTTAACATTAGTCTATTTTTTCTAAATGAAACTTGGAGCTCAAATGCTCAGAAAAAAAACTTACGCTGCGGCCATATTTTTTGCGAATTGACTGCGAAGAAATGTAAACGCCCATGGTACTTTTTTCATCTGCCAAAGAATTTATCTACGTTCCGATGAACTTCTTATTTTTTATGTTTTGTATGTTCCAGTTCTGTAAATGTTCTTCGATGATCTCAAAATTCTTATTTTCTTTATTCTAGTGTTAGATTTGTCAGCGTTTGAAGATTCAATTCAGTACTACTTGAGCGCGGATACCAAGTAAAATTAATATTCGGCTAAAACCACTTTTGCGAATTATTTTTATACTATTTGCAGAAAAATGATTGACGACGCCAAAAAGTCCATCGGGTTGGATCAAAATATAAATTTAATTTCCAGTGGATTAAGCAGATTTCGAAGTCGCATGAGATTGGCCCTCCGCAGTTTATACGACCAAGGTCTCTCGAGAGAATGAACCATGCATTTTCTTGTACATGCTCATTACGCTTGCTTCCATTTGTTTGTTTCGGCGGCTACTAGTGTTTGGTGATTTGTTTGCAGTAAGCATGTTTTTGCCTGTAAAAATATTGCTCAAATATTTTATGTATTACTGTATGTTCGAAAGCCGTCTCAAGCTATGCGGTTATCGCGTTTTTTTCCGTTAAGTCGGTATTTTTGGCGGAAAAATCTGAAAACGTCAAAAAAATCTAGGATCTTCGAAGCCGAAAGGTGCACTTCAGGAGGTCAGAACTGCAAAATTTTTCGGCGCATCATCCGGCCACCAAATCATGGTTTTTGGGGAAAATCCGGAAAAGGGAAATAGATTTTGGGCTCTTTCACCATCCGGGAAAAAAATTTTGAGGATCATATACAGGAAGGATGCATCTTGGTGTATTGTAAAAGGAACGAATCTCAAAATTTTCCGGCGCTTCATCGCGCCGGTTACAACTTTATAATAATCATTCCTAAATATTATTACGTTAGTTCGCGCGGCTTCATGTCTTTAATTGGGGGGTTGGGGGAACCATACCTGTACTTGGGGGGGGGGGAAATTGGAGGGACCCCCCAACTTGGCCAACCCTGTACCCAAAATCATTTACCTCCCCCCCCCCCCCCCCCCAGTTTGGAAAAAATTAAAAAAATTTGCAAAAAAGTGTATATGTTTTTTGGCCTTTTTTGGGAAAAATTTCGACTTTTTTCTATCCCTCCCCCAAAATTTCCGATTTATGAAATCATGCTTAATGTTGGTATTTTCAGAAGAAATCTAAACGAAAAAGAAAGCATTCAAGATTGATTTTTCACTTTGTGGAAGTTATGGAATAAATGTTAGAAAATGAAGATTTTTGATTTTTTACTTCAATTTGCTGATTGATATCTTCCGTTTAATTTTCTTCGCGAACGCTTCGTAAAAATTGTTCATTTTTAGTTATAAGCAGGGGTACTAACATCTGAAATTTCTATTTGCACTGCTCTTATTTCATTAGCATCGAGCTAAAAAAGAGCCATGTTCTAAGACTCAAAGCTTTTCGGCGAAATTTATGATGATGATGATGATGATAATTTTATTTGCAACGGCACTAAGCAATGTTAGGAGAATATAATAAAATAAACGAATAAGTTAATTAAATACAGAATAAATATGCAGTACATTTACGAATATGCTGTGCTTGGTCAAAAAGGCATATAGCTCTTACAGTTGACCAAAATTGAACTTATCCAATTTAGAGCGAAAAATTTTACTATTTCTAGATGTTATTATCGACTCAGGAAGTTTATTCCAAATAGGAATAACTCTATTTGTAAAGAAGTATTTCTTAATATCAGTCCTTGGAATATCTGTTTTTAACTTCCAATTGTGGTTGGATCGGGTCTGAGAATGTGTAATGGTGCAGAAATCACTCAATTTTACGTCTACTTCATGGTTTATTATCTTATATAACATCACCAAGTCATTCAAACGCCTTCTACTTTCAAGTTTCTCTAACTTTAATACAGTTAAACGATCATTATAAGAAACCTCAGGATAGTTGAGAACCCTTTTTGTGAAGTATTTCTGTACTTTTTCAATGGCTCTGATGTTTTTAGTCGAGTGGGGTGACCAGATGGTAGTTGCATATTCCAGAATAGGTCTGACGTATGTTTTGTATGCATTAGTCAGTAAAAAATATCTTTGCTTACAAATCGACGAAATATAAGATATAATCTGTAGTAAGCATTCTTTATAATATGGCCTATATGTTCATCAAATTTAAATTTTTTGGTTAAAAAATACCAAGATCTTTAACATAATTGTCAGTATCCTCAATTATTCTATCGTCAATTTTGTATTTCTTCATTTTGTTATCAAATCCAAAATGCATTACCTTACTTTTGAAAGTAGAGAGAGTTAGTTGAGAAATTTCAGACCATCTGACAATGGATTCTAGAAATTTTTGAAGGTCCCCACTGCTTTCAGTACAGCTAAAGATTTTTATATCATCAGCGAACAAAAACAGGCTTACTTTCGGTGATCGTGGTAGGTTATCTATATCATTGACATATAAAAAGAATAGTAAAGGACCCAAAACACTGCCCTGTGGGACACCACTTGTTACATTGTGAGAAGTAGATAAGGTGTTTTTTAACTTGACTCTTTGTTGTCTATTATGAAGAAAATCGGTAATCCATGACAATAAATTTCCCTTGAGACCATATTTTTCCACTTTTGCAATGAGCTTTGAATGTGGTACTGTGTCAAAGGCTTTAGAAAAATCCAAATATATTACATCAACTGCCCTTTTTTTGTCAATGTTATCAATTAAGTATTTAGAAAACAGTAAGAGCTGGGTTTCGCAGGATCTTTTCTTCACAAAACCAAACTGACGATCAGAAATACAATTATTTACAGTAAGAAAGTTGGTCACTTGAGCTTTTATGATTTTTTCAAGAATCCTACAACAAACGCAAGTTAAAGATACAGGCCGATAGTTGGAACTTTCACTCGTCATCCCTTTCTTCAAAACTGGAGTCACATGAGCCATTTTCCAGATGCTCGGAAGGCGCCCAGTCAGTACAGAAATATTGAAAATTTTTTTTAATGGATGGACTAAATAATTGGCTAATCTTTTAAATATTATTATTGGTAAGCCATCAGGTCCCACCGAATTTGAATTTTTAAATCTTCTAATTTGGAGCAAAATATCATCATCTGAAATTCTTATTTTTGCTAACCTATTTTTATTTGAATTAAAATTTAAACCAGTCTCAATTCTATTATTTTTTGTGAAGACTGAGGAGAAAAAATTATTAAAAGCTTCTAGGATGTCTTCAGTTTCAGTTAATAATTTATCATTTTGTCTTAGGACTGAGATTTCTTGCCTATTATTTAGACCCTGGTTAACGTAGTTATAAAATAATTTCAAGTTTTCATGTCTAACAAGCTTGGTCTCTCTTTCAATATGAAGGTGTTTTATGAAAAGTTACGAATAACTTACTGGTTTGAAATTCTTCTAATAAAATTTTCTAGAATATACGATTTATGAACAGAAAATTTCAATCGAATTCTCGGAATAAATATTCAGAAAATCGATTTTCCAGCGTCGCAGAATGTCGAAACATAAAAATTTTTTGTGCACTCACTTATCATCGTTGAGGCCTTAACGGCCGATTTCTCATATAATTCAAAGTCATTGTACTATTGCACGGTTTGCTGAAAAAATTTTCCCACAGTGCTTGTAAATTAGTCTCAAGATGCCCCAAGATAAGATTTTTTAGGTAGGTCTAAAATTGAAATTTTGCGGGGATGGTGTAGATCAGGGCCGTGCACCAGGGGGGACGGCCGCCCCCCATTGAGGCAGCATGCACACAGTATATCCGCATAAAATCAACATTTTCTGGGGCTATTCAGTGAAAAAATCTAGTCCGCCCCCTCCCATGAAAAAATCCTGCGCACGGCCCTGGTGTAGATAAATGTCGAGTAATAAACACGTGATTTTGTGTCAAAATCAGGCAACCAGTTATCAATTTTAAGGACTTTAGGTTGGTGTAATACTCCCTCATACGGGGCAGTCTTCTCTGAAATATAAATTTTTTGTTCAATTTTAATGAATTAACGGCTCGAAAAACATCAAAATGTTTTAAAAAGCTTAAAAACACTAAAATAAAGCGTCTATAAGCATTTTTAAGCGAAAAAAATGACTTTGGGAAAATAAGCAAAAAAATTTTGGCCCCTTTCCCCGTTTAGGTAAGAGGCCTTTGAAGAAAATAATGAATCTGGCTCAGGCTCATCGTTTTCTCCTCGAAGATTTTTTTCGAATGGGAACCTTACACTGTTTTTTCGCAGAGACCCTTTCGCCATTTGGCGAAAGAAGTCACAATCTTTTTCGATATTTTCGCCATGTAGTTTTTTTCGCTTAAAAATGCCAATATTTATGCATTTTCTAGCTTTTCTTAACATATTCATGTCATGCTTCTGCAATCAGTGATTTATCAAAAATTAAGAAGAAATAAAAATTGTTGATTTTTGAGACAGTCTCAAAACTAGGCAACCAGTGATCAATTTTTAGGACTTTAGATAAGGGTAATTCGCCCCTTATACCCCTCCCTATGGGGCAGTCTGATAATAATTGTAAGAGGTCCGACCAGTTGGGAGATTGGTAAACCCAAAATTTGGGTATGGGGTCCCAAAATTTCCAAAAATTTTTTTTGGTTGGGGGTCGAGAAAATCGTAAAAAAAGTCGAAAAAATTTGGAAAGTTTTCCCCGAAAAAAGCCAGAAGAGATACTTACCAAAGCTGATTGGCTGATTGAAAACATCCGCGCATTGTTCAAGTCTTTACATCATTAGGCCGGAAAACTCAAATTTCAAATCACAAAATAAATTTTAGAAAGATTCATCTTCCAACGTTCTAGAGTATCGGGATACGAAAATTTTTCCGGCTTTTCACGCTTGAAAGATGAATGATTATAATGCAATCTATGAATCTTCGTTTGGGGTAAGCGCAGATATGTCAGCGGTCAAATTTCCATGCAATTCAGTTTTCCCTGGCATTGGATTTTTGTTATTTTTTTGTTACAATAAATTTTGATATATTCTTATCCTTTTGTTTTTTTCATTTTTGGTGAATTACTGACTGCAGAAGCGTGAATAAGTTTTGAAAAGTTCAAAAATACAATCATAAAGCATATGGTTCCACTTCTATAAGTGGAAAAAACGACATGGCGAAAATGGCGAAAAAAGTTTCGAAATTTTAAAAATTTTGATGTTTTGCCTAAAATTACGATTCGTCGTTAACTTCGATTTTCTAGCTGGTTAGCTGAGTGGGAAGATCAATTCATTATTCTGGCATGCATACCTGGAGGTGGGGGAATAGAGGCATTCATGTAATTGGGGGGGGGGGGGCGAAAGTGCTATACATAGGAACAGGGCCGTATTTAGAGGGGGGCGGGGGGGGCGGTAGCCCCCCCTGTCGTTGTAACGAAAAATTTTTTTTCAGCCCTTGTTGTAATAAATAGCAGTTGGTGGAAACTAGTGACACTGACGTTCATATTACCTATTCAAATATCCTTGAATTTTCATTCTAAAACTTTAAATTAAATTATTTTTTCAGAGTAGCATTTTAAAAATATCAACTATAAATTATAATGAAACGTAGCTTAGAACAGTTTGGTTTTCAATCATCAAAACGAACGGCTCAAAATGAATCGATAGCAGCACCTATAGCCGAGCCCATAACACGTGAAGCCGAACCGCAGACACCTGAAAAGTCATACACTACGCTATATTTTCTTGACACTTCAAAATTGTCTATATTTTTGAAGTCGCCCCCCCCCTATCAAAAATTCCTGGATACGGCCCTGCATAGGAACCTTCCCCCCAGAAATCATCGGCCATACTCTAATGACAACATGCGTCGCAAACACAACCTCAAACTTATTACTGGCAAAGAAAAAACGAATATATTATATAATTTTTGTAACAGGTCCTCCATATGCTGTCAATTCTTCTAGTCTGCAATCTTTTTAAAATAAAGTTATGAAAATCGATTTTTCCAAGTTCTATGGGATAGAGCGTTAGTCCGTTACACTTTGTAACTTGCGCTTCCTAGACTAATCGGATTTTTCGTTACTGTATGAAGTTTGTTCATTTTGAACTAACATTACGTTTAAACTTTCGTTTTGCTTTATTTCCGTTTTTTAACCTGGTCCAATTTGCGATGTTTTTTCTCACTATCTTTGCGTGTTTGCTTAGTTTTGTTCAGCCTTGAAATATTTTAGTGTTTCACCGTAATACTCTCACGATTTTTATATTTGCTTTCTTTTGTTTTCGACTAGTAAATCAAATCAAATATAGCTAGCCATCGGGTGGCCCCTTAGGATTTTTGAATCCTATGACTAGCCATATGGTAGTCATAGACCTCCCATACTTTTGGCTGGAATAATACTAAAAATGCCAATTTTTGACGAAAATGTCAATTTTTGAACAAAAAATGCTCAAAAACGTCAATTTTCTCAACAATTCGCTCCATGAATACATTTTCATGGTCTTTTTAGACAAAAATCACTATTTTTTAAAATCATTTTTGTCTCCTTCAGGGACCTCTCTCGCCAAAATTTTGGGTAGTCAGTAGTCACTGAGCTCCGGCCCCAAAAAGTCGCCCGACCCTCCCAGATCTCGGGGCCCCCTTACATGAGTGATTGGGGTGTGAAGGGTTCCCCCAAAATTTCCAATCGTGTAGGCAAGACAGTAATAATAATAATTATTATTATAATAGTAATTCATTCGTCGAGAAAAATATGAAAGATAATTAGAATATATATTAAAAAGAGTGGGTAGACTATTATATATGTAGCGCGCATGACTACACACCTTTGAGGAATTTATTTAAATCAATTCTTTTAATTTTTCGTAGGAATGTTCTCATTTTAGAAAGCATAACTACACTGCTACGAAAGTCATTACTTTCTTACATACAAACGATACTTGAACATATATAATCTAAAGCGATTATTAGAACGAACCAATTTTGAATGACACGCAAAAAAATTATTTAAAAGGGTATTATATTCTTAAGGATTAGCCTGTAGCCACGATTTTTGTCGGGAGGGGCACACGACACATCATTTTTTACTCAATTTACTGTAAAATTGACAGGCCTGATTATGTTGTTAGCAAACGATACATAAGTCTATTTACAGGCGACGTATACGGTTAACCGTTCCAATCCCATTATCTTCAATGTTGAATCATAATCACGAGATTTATTCACTGAAATTCGTTTTGTGAATACCCGATGAATATACTCTACCATTTTTATGTCATTGACTTGATGAGGATTCTAAGCCACAGACACATATTCTAGTACAAGGCGTACATAAACTTGAAAGAACGCAAAATGAAATTAAATTTGCTTTTTGCTTACCTTTCTTGCCAATATGATTAAAATGTGCATGTGATGAAAGATCATTGAATAATAATGATCCCCTTGTCTCTTATGACTTTTTTCCTATCTAGAAAGACATCTTTCTTTATTATACATATGTATACATGTGCATTTTGCATGCAGAACAAAACATTTTGTGGTTGATATATGCCTTTTTCAAGCTTTTGACCAATTGGATAACATTTCTAAATCATTTTAAAGGGCACGAGAGTTTATGAATTTTCCAAACATCTTTACATCATCTGTAAAACATACAATGCTTTTTTCATAGAGCATATCACAAAGGTCATTCATAACTAAAAGCAACAAGGTAGGTCCTGTGACACTGCCTTGAGGAACACTACTGACAACATTGACAATGTCAGACAAACGGTCATTTAGCTCAACGATCCAAGTCTATTAGAATGCCTTGATCCATTTAGTGCAAAACCCGTTTATACAATAGCATTATAATTTTATCAATAATTTTCGTGACAGATAGAGTCGAAAGCCGTGCTACACAACATCAATAAGATTTCGTTCATCTAAGTTCTTTTTTCGACGGCTCCCTCCCTCAACTTTCTGTTGTCGACAGCTATCCACCTCAGCCAGCCGGAAATCGACAGTCTCCAACTATACATGAATAGGGCCCCGTAGTCTGGGGGAGGAGTAGGGCGACTTTTTCACTGATACCCTAAAATTTTAGGTTGTATCTAAAGGAAAGAAAATCAAAATTATTCATCCCCCGTGAATCTTGCAAAAGAATACTCAGCTCAAGAGATGAAACTTTGTTTCATACCAACTTAACATTTGTGTCAGGATGCATTGAAGAAAAAAAATATCATAGTCATTATAGGTAAATGTTGAAATTTAAATTTCCCCTGGAAATTATTGCATGGAAATTTGATTAATGCAAGAATTGCCATAGAAAATCTGTTGTTGTCGATCATCGGCCGCCCATAAAAACCACCGGGTCGACCGATGGTCAGAAAGATCGTTATTCAATTATCGCCCTATGCATTGGCCGATGCCGATACATTCCGTGTCGTTCACTATCTTCATGGAAATGAAATTTTCTTGAAACCGTCATTGTTTTTCTTGTAACAGTGGATATGATCAACTTAATTCTTTGACCGGTGACCCGTGATACACAGCGCTACCTACTATAACAAACCGGTCAGGGCGAAAGTCGACACGCACGGCAAGAATTTTCGAGGGGGGTGAGCAAGAAATACAACAATAGAACTCCACAAGCATGTTTTTTCCTACAACATATGCATAAAAATGATCAAAAAAATGTCTTCGATAAAGTTTAGGCGAGTTTGTTGGGTCAGGGTACGTCCAGGGTCTCAGGTAGGAGGGTTTACCCACTAACCCCCCATGTGCATGTGTATGGTCGAGGGCTTTTCCCCTTTCGGGTCGGGTCAGAAAAAATCGTATCATTTTGGTATCGGATAGATAAGGTCAAAATGCCTTTTACATCCCTAATATTCAAGCGATCTGAAGCATAAAAAAGCTAGATTGCGAAAATACCCCCCCCCCCCCGATAAAATTTTTTCGTCCGTCAGCAGAAGTGAAGAACTATGAATTGCCATTTATTTGGCACTTGAGCACTTCATAGATACCTGAATTTTTTTCGAAAAAATTGTAAAAAGATGAAGTTTTTGTAATTCTGTGTGATTTTGTATAATATAAGTGCAGTTTCATTATTTCAATTGTTCATTATGTAAGGAATTACCATTATTGACCGTCAATAGCTAAGTGTTTTGAGGACATTGGTGCAGCTGTCGCCAAGTTTTTCTCGCCTATATCTGTATTTGCTTACAGAGCTCGAGTATTATATACCCGTATTATTGAAAGTCACGACATGAATGCCGTTGTCAAGGACTTCGTTGAATCTAAATATCGCGCCAAAGACGTTTTCGAGAAGAAATTGTCGGGTTTAAAAGGCGCTGTCCTTGTAAGCTTCTAATTCTCCCACTGATTGATCGTTGAAAAAATGTTTTCGGATTCAGGCGAGCGCACTGGAAAAAATTGCCTTCTCATTTTTTTCATTTTTCTCCGAGCGTCTGAATACTCTGAATTCCGTAAATTTCACCATTTTTTCTTGTTGAAACATTTTCAGACACCGATTTTAAAGGCCACATTGGGTTTATAGTGAATTTTTCTTCATTTCTTTCATTTCCACTTTTATAGCGGTCGTCAAAACACCACGTAGCTTTCAACCAGGCCGTTATAGCTTTTCATACGGGAAAATACAAAGTGGCGGGAAATATTTTTAAAAGATTATTGACCGAAAGCTGCCTCAATAGTGAGAATTCAATCGCGTTCTCAAAAGAAAATTGTTCAAAACATAAGGATTGTTTTTAGCATTAGATTTAGCTGAAACAGTTTTGGCGCTGACGGAAATTTACGCATTCACAGGACAAGTAAATAAAGACGAAAAGTTCTGTAAAAGGTTTGCTGGTTATGCATGTTAACGACTTGCATTTTTCAGTTTATGAGAGTCTTGGACTTGACGCCCAAAATGCTGACCGCTCTGCAATCGTGCTCAGACAAATCTTCCAACGAAGAATACGTTCAAGATTTAGTTTCTCGGCTGCAAATCGTAAAAACTGTTCTTTTTTACCGTGTAAATTTGCTATCCGGAACTTTTTAGGCCAATTTACGCGCTCACGTACTGCTCAGGAATTTTGAAAATTGCCGCTTTGACGATAACGTTTTGTATTTGTCCCGAAGGCCTGCCTTTACAGTGAGAAAGCAGTGTGTGATGAAAATTGAAACATCATGTGGATAGGTGCATATGTAGATAATGCAAATATAAGCGCCCAGTAAAGACGTGATTTTGGTTCATGAAAATCAAATCAGGCCTTCGATAAATTAAAATTCATTTTAGTAAATTGGATTTTCGGATTATTCGATAATTTTAAATTTTCTATTCAGAATAAAGTTCGTAGATTGACAGACGAATTGCGACTTTCAAATATCACAGTCTTTATTTTTGTAATGTATACTTTATTTTTCTTGTTCCAGTGATTGTTTTTATAATTTTCAAAAATTATGTTTTACCGTTATGAGAGCTATATTTTTTACATAGCGCTATTAACCAAAAAGTTGGCACTGCTATTATAAATGATAACTCGGCTGCGTAGGCTTAATAACTGCTTTTTTCTTTAACCCCTTCTGTCTCCAATGACTTCACTGTTCATGCAAAGTAAACGAGTTTTTCTAGTAACATTATCTGAACAGTTACTTCAATGATGATTTTGAGAATCCGAATTCTGATCTGCATGCCGACGAGACTTCATCCATTCATGCAGACCTGCCAGGAATTTTTTTTTTGGTGGGGACACACATTTTTTTCAGTTAATTTACAAGAAAATTGGCATTTCTGACTTAAATTTTTCTTGAAGAAACAAAACCAAAGGTCCACTTTTGCCTTTTTTCAACACTTGGAACATTCCGGGGGGCCATGGCCCCTCTCCAACTCCACTGCCTACAGGCCTGCATTCATGAATATTTTTTTCAATAATTTTACGTCATTTTTCGATTTTTATGCTCGTGACAGTTCAGGTCGACTTAGATTTTAATCGACATTACAAGAGGAATTGTTTTTTTCCAGAAATGGTTATGCATGTTCCTCAAAGCCCAATTTGAATATCACAGTGGCCGCTACAAATCCGCTTCCGGCCTAATAATGCAAGCCGAATACGAATATTGTCAGTCCGAATTAACGAACGACAAATTCGATGAACACGACCAAAGTAGAAACGCCATCGTCGATTCGATCGAAAATAGCCGAAATTTAAATGTTTTCTTCTTAAAATACGGTTATTGCCGTGCATGTCTGAGATTTAACGCTCTAGGATGCATATTTACGCATTTATCGAAACCGAACTTGTCGTTGCTTTATTTTCAAAAGGCGTTAAATAAATATCAAACGGCGGCGGATTCGGAACGGAAAAGGTCGGCCGAAGATGTTATGAAAAAGGCGGCCGGCGATGGAAAATGTGGTAAATTATATGGATCAAGGCAACTTATCAATAACAGGATTGTTTTTCTCCTGCTAAACTGTAAAATGTTCAATTCGCTCGATTATTTATTTGTGGCCTGAATCCTTTTATATCAATCGTCTCTCGAACAGGGTGTCTGGCTAACTTAGAAAGGCTAGGAAAGTTAAGGAATTTCGATTAAGATTCTTGTGATGTAGTTGTTTTCATTGCAAGGTAAACTCAAATTAAGTTGCCAAAAAATTAAAACACAGTTACTTAAAGGAAATGAATAGCTATTGAAACGGACAAAATATGACAGTTGAAATTAAATTTTTGGAAGACAAAAAACAAAATTGAAGAAAATTCAAGTTCAGAAAAAAATTTGTTGAGTCAACAAATAACAGAATCGAAAAATGTGGACATAATATATTCAATACCAATTCAATATAATTTTATTATGAACATGTCCGCTCTACGTATTTACAGCCTCCGGTCAGTAGTGGGCAATGTCAGAATTTCCTGCTGGTCGAAAAATTTCGATTTTTTGTTGCTCGTCTGATTTCTGAATCTTAGGTTACTTTTTCAGTCCCAAATTGATATGATATCTGCTGTTTGTCTTAATATGCGATCCAGCTGCTTTGTTAGTTTTCTAGCTGGTTGGCTGCATTATCTACTAGCTGAACATCAGCTCATCAACACATTGCTCAGGTCTACTTCCAGTACGGAGTTTCTTACTGTTTTTATAAGAAATATCGACGAATTTCGTTGAGAACAAACCTGAAAACCTGAAAAAATCAAGGAATTTCATTTCGAAAATTTGTTTTACACTCTGCAAGTATTACATGTCCTAAACTCAGAAATAAAGTCCCTTTGTGAAAGAAACTTGATTTTGTTGAGAATTTTGAATCAATTTCCTTTTCAGACAATACTTCAAAATCTGCGACGCCACAATGCGTGCCTTTCTTTTGCCGATCTCAATTGGCCCGTCTTAGTATATTGCAAAATATCGGTTTAACGTATTTGTCGTTAGGGCAGCCGGCTCAGGCTTTCGACTACCTTGTCAAAGTGGTGTCTTATATCAACAATAACTCTCGTTTGTGGCTTAGATTGGCCGAGTGTTGCATTCTGACGCACAAAAATGTAAGCTAAAAAGTGAAAGTCCAATTTCCATCGGTTTCAAATTTTTTGAAACGTTTTCCGTGAAACGACGAACTAGAATCATGTTGAATTTTTTGTGGAGTCTACGAAAGCTACACGGTTTAAAGTTTACTGTCTATATAGCAAAATCCATACAAAAAAGTAATAAAACAGATTGGCACGAAAGAAAAAAAGAAAAAAATGAGTAAACAATAACTATTCGGGAAATAATGGCAAAAAGTGAGAAAAGAACGTTAACATTATTAACGAGAAGTCGAAGAAAAAAAGAATGAGTTTGAAAAGTGTAACGAGCATAAGGTACTATGATTGACGTGAACAAAGACACGAAAAATAATTTAGTCAATAATGGTTAAATAAAATGCTCGAACAGCTCCAGACAATCCGTTGTTAGCTCATTATTTCCATAATGAGAACCATACTTAGAATTTTTTCGAAATTTTCAGAGATTTCTCCACGTTTTTGAAACGCTTATATTGTGGCCAAGTCAATGATTCATAAAAATCAGAAAAAGCAAAATTTATTCAGGTCAGTCAGGTTGCGTCGATAAATGACGTAGTCGGTGTTATACATCGGTCAAAAACACAATAGCGATTAATTTTTCGGAAATGCAGTTGCAGTATATAATCAGAATCTATCAAAATCAGATTTACAATATATAATAAGAATCACCGAAATGCTAATAGCATTTTTGATTTACATATTGTAATTTATTTCTCATCCTAGCCGCAGAGCCGAAAAAATTTCTGGATATTTTATCATGAAACGCTAAATGTACAACTATTATTCAGGCGCTGGAAAATAAATCTTTTCAACAGTTATTCTTCAATGAAAGCTCTTAAATCTACAGTATGCAGTTCAATGCATCACTTTTAAAACGTCTGGAAAATTCCAATTAAGAGAAAAAATTATAACGAATCTCAATTTTCGTCAGAATCCTAGCTGTTAACTATTTAAAAAAAGATATGAGGCACTTTAATTGGTTGAAACTGTTGAATATTAATTGATAAGTGGAATTAGATGTGATAACGGTTGCGCCGGATGAGAAACAGTGAGTTTTAAAATTTGTAAATTTTATTTTCCTAAGTACAAAAAAATGCGTCTTTTTAGTTTTGATCTCTCAAACTTTTTTTTCTCAATGTGAGAAGCATGCACAAATTTTTTCATTGACATACTCTATTTGGAGAAAAATTGTGGTTTATACCCTATAGTTATCTTACTGAAACAAACGAGCGTAACATCATGCCTGGTATTTGTTTTACGTATCCGACTTTTTCTATACCACTTCAAGGAGAAGTTTCAGGATTTTATTTTTCAGGAGAATAATATCGACCCTATCGAAGAAAATGGGCAACAAGCAAAAAGTTTTATCATTAAGGGAGTTATTGGCGTCGGTCCTCATAGAAAAGTCGTGCTTTCCACGAACTCGAACAATAAATTGAAGTAAACTTTCGAATAATATCTTTCAGTTATTTTTTATGAAGAAATTGTTGTGGCGCTATGTAGAATATGTATATACAGGGCGAGCCAAAAAGAGGCGACTGGTTTTGACTTTCATAGCTTTCAAATGGGTGAACCCTTTTCAATGTGGTTACCTGCCGTCGATAGACAAAACATCTGGCATAAAAACTGCAAAGTTTCACCGAGGTTGCTCAAATATTGACTGACTAGAATCAAAAATACTAAACGATTGTTTTGCAAATAAATATTCAAGAAATTGACAAAATCACCATGGTCCAATCCTAAGCACCAGCTGAAAACTACAAGAGAGCCGTTTTAATGTTTCCTACTTTCTGTTTCACCAATAATTTTGATCGTTTTTCGGACTTATCAATGACAGAATTGATTTTGCTTTAATTTTGCTTTTCTTCCAATTTCAAAACAAAAGCTTTTTGGCGAAATTTCGCCCAAATTGAAACGAAGAGTTGACGACTTTAAATTACGTGTAACTTACAAATCTGAGTGATTTTTAAAGTATTATTGTGTGTGAACAACTTAACAGAACTTTTTTCACAAAGGACAACTTTTACTTTGATTTCACAACTTTTACTTTTTGAAAAATTACCACTTTTACTGAATTTTTGTTTGTACAGTAATCATGATCGCTGGGAGCATAAAATTTGGCCTTTGTAACAAAGACAAATAGAGCATTCTAATGCAGCAATCCGCATTATAAAAGCTTCGTCCGTCCGAAAGTTATGAAAGTCAGCACTGGTCGCCTTTTTTTGGCACACCCTGTATATATACCACTTTATTCAATAGCGATTTTTTATGTCTTCAGAATTTCGTCGTATCACAGTGCTGTACCAACTCTTTCATTAGAATTTGCATATTTTTGTCTCAAAAATGCTTTGAACGTTCTGCCCGAAGTGGACGAAACTGACGTCGACAACGTCGTCTCGGCCACTTCGTCTCGCTACACATTTCCGGCTTCGTTCGGACCTCCGACAAGTGCCAAAGAAGTTTTACGCGTCAAGTATGTAGTTTTGAACGTGAATTTCGGTAATTTTGAAGTTTAACGTAAAATTTCGAAAATTGTTTTCTTTTTCTAGGTGCTCGATTTTATGTGCTGCTTCTTACGTTTGCCTCTATCTCGGAGAATACCAGGCGACGTTACAGTGCTCAAAAAATTTGTTGAATCTTAAAATGACGATTACTCGGGAGCAAGAGTGAGAAAAAATTTGTATAATTAGTTTATCTAAGTTTCCATGTCGTTGACTTGGGATCGAATCATGGTAGGTGAAATAAATTTTTATGTAGCTGTTTTGAAGTGGTGCTGAGTAAACCTTGAACAATTTCTGGAAGAAAAATCTTGCGGTATCATAGAAGATGGAGTGTGTACATATAGAACGCTGAGAAGAAAAACTAAGATTATGGAGTAAAAAGACAAGTGAATTAGTCGAACTTCAACTCGTTTAAATGTTTGCGAGAGTAAATATTTTTAGAATGCTACTTTTCCAACATCATCAAAAGCAATAAAAGAGACGGAACAAATAAAAGAGTTAAACCTTGGAGCAAATGTCAGAGTGGAGATTTTGACTTTACTTCCACGTCAAATCTTCACATCACCGACAGTTTAGTAAACAAAGAGTGAGTAATTCTGAATGGTGATAGACCGATGAGCTATTTTTACTCATTGGCCATATCATGTTTAAAGAACGAATTTTATTATTCAAAATAGAAAACAACATTTTTAGTCATCCAGCAGGCTCATTAGTTGGAGACATCTGACATGCTTTCTTCAGGTAGTTTGCAGGCTACCAACGAAAGAACATGTGATATGAAAAAACTTCGAATCAACCAATAAATAGAAAGCCAAACAGGGGTTCACCATATCGGGATAAACCACATTAGGTCATCAGCATAAAAGCACGTAGGGGAATGCAATCATTTGAGGATAATTAATTATGGTCCTACAGCAAAGTGCACTTTACCAAAAATGTAGGGTAACCTGAAAGGAGTCATATAATCATACAAACCCGAGCCTTAAAATTAACAGGGTTTCTGAAAATTTGAAAAAACATGTAAAAATAGGCGACGACACCCCCCCTGGAATCTTCAAAAACTGTTGGGCCTAAAATCTAAATATTTTGTACGTGTACATGGGACCTAATTTTATACTCAATGCATTGTAGGGGGCAATGCATCAAACCCTTGTTTTAAGGATTTGCAAATCGCGCTGTCGCTGCTCGGCCGGCACCAAAATGAGAATATACACAATTTTACTAATACAATGCTGATGTTAATGTAAAAATTTGGAAACGTAAAGTTATTAGCCGCATGGCAATTGATTCATTAATCTCGCCTGTTTGATTGTCTTGTACTTCGGGTTCGTGGATTCTACACTATTTTTTCAGCATACGGGTTGCTCACATGGCCAACAATATTTTATATATATCCATTTTTAAATTAAACTAATCGGGAGTGCGGTACAAAGGGTTTAGCTCAATGTTTGGGTTACTATCGCCTCATGGAGAGTAACCTGATTCAAATTTCCTCATAAATTTACCGATGAAACTTGGTCCTATGTATGCCTACAAAATATCTAGGTCTCGGGTCCAACAATGTTTGAAAATCCAGGGGAGTGTTTTGTAGTGTTTTTTGCCAGAGGCAAATGAAAATTTTTTGGGACAAACGAAATTGAAGTAGTCATTTGTACATGTACAAACGGCTCTTTCTACGTTTAGGCAAGAAAATTTTGGGGATAAGGTACAGAAAATATGCATCTTGGTGCATTTTAGAAGTTCATATTCCCAAAATTTTCCGGCGCGTAGCGCCGGTTATAACTTTAATTATTATTATATATTACCTAGCTCAGACGCGGCTTTCGGAATGTCTACCCTCACCTATCATTTAATGTATAATAGTTTTCATCATCTCAAATGTATTATCTCATGTTTTAAGTGGTAGTCTTCAATATTTTATCTTGATATTTAATGAAGATTCGCAATTTTTTATTGGAACACTTCTTGAGGAAGATCAATACGTCAAGTCTGTAAGCTTTTTGAAGCGATTATTCCTTTCTTAACGTAAAATCAATTCGGAAGCTTCATGGAAGTAGTTTTCGGAAATTTTTACTCTTCCACTCATATCTTTTCGGCCAAGTTCATGGGAGTTAACGAATAAATTACGGGTTTAAAAATTTTTCAAATGATAAAATTCTAAAAATTACGACTTTTGAACAATAAATTCGAATCTAATTCTTGAAATAAATGTTTGGAAAATTGATTTTCCAGCGTCGTTGAAAGTCAATACACAAAAAAAATTTCCGGCGCTTGGCGCCGGAAAGGTTCACATCTTTTTTGGGCTTTCACTTGTCATCATAGAGGAATTAACCATCGGTTCATCATCTAATACAAATTCATTATTCTATTGGATAGTTTTCTAGAAAATTTGTTCCACAGTGCTTGTAACTTAGACTTGAAACTCGAAAATTTCAATTTTTTGCTCAATTTTAATGAATTTTTCTGTAGTTATAAATAAAATTTGAAAATTACACTGATTTGGTTATTAGTGTTTGGCCATGACATAGAGGAACGCAGATTACTTATTTATATCAATTTTTGCTACGTACAAATTGTACGAATGAAATATTGGCTGTCGTTTGTACATGTGCGAATGGGTCATGTACAAAAAAACTGGTTTTTTACCTATTTTGACATTTTTCCAAGTTTGCAGGAACCCTGTTGATTTTAAAGTCCGGGTTTGTAAATTTTCCTTTCAGGGTACCCCACATCTTTGGTACAGTGCACTTTGCTGTGGGATCAAAAAAAATTTCCTCATGTCACGGCCGTGCATCTATGGTCATCAGGTACCGGCAAGGTTAAGTGTTGGTTGGACGATTCGTTGGTTCCTTCATTGGTTTGTTCCGCGACAACCTGCCGTCCTTTTTTTATATTTCATTTCTTCACGTTTTTAATCATGTTGTTGAGACTGTTCACATAAATCTGGTGCTAGAACCCCGCCTATATCCTGCGGTCGTCTGGCATTTAGTTCCATTGAGCTATGTATATTGTTCAGGTGTGGGGTCAACAATCAAATAGATGACCATTCCTTCCTTTTTTCGTTATTTTTTTCTTCATTTTCTGTTTCTCTTTTTTCCTTTGTTTCTTTTCGCATCTTGTTCGCATCGGTCGATCACTAATCCTGAATCATGGTTCTTTTTTTTGCATGGTGCTATCAGAGGTCCCCAAGGTCAAAAATTTAAGTAGGGGTAAAATCGTAAATTTTAAGGGTAGTACATGAAATATGCCGTGACCTTTTTTTTTTGCTCCCAACTTTTTGCCAAGGAAGGGAGAGTTGTAGTACTCTAACCACATACAACTTACATAAATGAATAATGCCCCTACTTTATGCTTTTTACAGTCAAAAAACATTTACTGGTTCAACTCCATTTTCCGGCTCCCAATCCTGCAGCTTTAATGCACTAATTATACGTACAGAATAGTCACACTTTGAAGACTGTTGTGCCAACTGATTCCTGCACATTTCAAGAATCGGGCACAACATACGTTTGGAAACATTGTTTCAACCAGCATCTGCAGCAGTATGGGCTTATCCCATCGCTGATTAGGCTTGGAACAGTGCTTCCAATTGAAAGTCCTGATGCTGAATGTGACTTTAGTATTATTAATCCCATTAGACTGTGAACTACTAGTTTCAAACCAAGTACCACTCCTGATCCACGTCAACAGACCTCACATGTCTCAACTCATAGCAGGAAAGTATGCCACAGCTTGGGTAACCATATGCGCACAGAAGACCCAACGCAGAAGCGGGGAAAAGGAAAGGAGAGCATGAAGAGGCCGAATTTTAAGAACATAATTTTTTTCTTCCCAAGGGGCGATTTTTTTATTAATCACATATACATAAGTCATTATTTCATCTCCCAATTATATATATAATGATTTCCTACAAGTAGTATATATTAATGTGCTGATATCCTTTCCTAAAAATCGCTATATGGCACAGAAGTTGCATACTTTCCCATTACGATTTGCTCAGTAAATGTGTCAAAAAGAGCAGTGAGTAATTCCTCAGAATCACACATTCTGCAATTTTTCTCGAATTAGTATAACCTACTGGGGAGAGGATGAAGTCTACCAAAATTTTTTGGTATAGTGAGCTGTTTTTATGCGGGTACTAAATGAATTTGCAAATCTAAGACGGGGGTAATACCCCCCCCCCCATACCTTCCCCATGGGGTGCTCTGGTGCTAATGAAGTTGGGCCTGTGGTAATGAAAATATTAGTCGTGCTAAGAAAAAGTAATACAAACTAATGAAAGTTAGCGGCTGTGCTAATGGGACTCGTGCTTAAAAACCCCCTGTCCTGAAGTCATCTATAACAAATTTGGAAAAATCAATCATATGCACAGTATTGTGCCTGTGAAAAACGTCGTTTGGATACAAGTCCGGCATAGAACGTACTTCATAGCAGTCATCTGCCTGGACCAGCAGTGATAGAACGTGGTTATCCGAACCCAAATATTCGGCATCCTGTACATTTTTGGTTACCCGAACACAAACCGGACCCGAATGAGTTCAGCGATTGTTTGAAGTTTTGTTAGGATATTTGATTTTTCAGAATATTCAAACCATTTTAAGATAGCATCAAATAATTTATTAGTTACAAAAGATAAAGTTGATACAACTCGAAATGAACGTAGCAGCTAAATAAGTATATTCAATCAGTGATTCAGTCTGTTATGACTCTTTCAGTAAATCACATCAAGTTGGCTGAACATAGCTTTCAAAACCAAATGTTTCTTATCGAATTCCAAGTTCCTATCCAGTCCCACTTTTTCTATGTCTATGATTACTGGATGACGAGTGATTGCAATGATGTGAGCATTTCAACGGTTGAACATTCAGTGGTTAGCATGAAATCACGGTCAATAATATTCGAGTGAGCTTGAAAAGCAGCACTTACAAAAGTGACTTGAGTTATTACTGCGAGGCTTTTTGCATAAGATTGCATCTGCCAACAATAGCCCCCGATGAAATAGACTTGAAAACTCACAGGAATTTCTGGTTTCTCTCCTCATCGCTTATTATCTCAGGATAGCAGTATGATCTACTTTTTTCAGTCGTTTGAATGGTTTGAGAATGGAGTTTTATATTTTACAATATTGATCGCCATTTAAGACACTGTTTCTGAGAAGGTTGACTTTGACTATGATATGACGAGTTGAAAATTAATTATGCCTGTAAATCAGGTGTATTGTGTAGTTTTACATGCTGAGTTTCAATCCGGAATTTATTTTGCACGAGAGTCAAAATAAATATTGTCCTCGCAGCATCTTGGAGAAAACTGCATATGGAAAAAAATATTAATGCAATAGTTTTGTCCGTAGCGTGGCACATTTTTGCAAACTGCACTGTAGAGAGCTCATGGTCAACATTTAACTCAACGCCCCTTAGAACTTTGTTCCTGCAACCCTGCTAATTATTAATATTCATTTTTCTGTGCAGTTCTTGTATAAATGATTAGACTTGTAATTTCTCAAGATTATTAGCTCGACTATACGCCGCCGAAGCCCTGGTTTTGCTGGGTCGTGCCTCTGAAGCCACTGCTTTCCTCAAAGTGGACGCTCAGACTCAGCAACGTCTTTTTAAAAACGATGAATCATCGGACGGGACAGCCGAAAACTCGTTTCCGTGTTCGTCGTATAAATTAGTCTTGAATTTTAACGCGGCGGTCGCTTGCGTTTTCAATAAAGAATATGAAAAGGCCGGGCAAATTATGACTACGGTATTTTAGCTACTTGAACTTGGAATTTATCAGAATGGTCCGATTTATGAATAAATAATATCTAATCATGATGATTCCAAACCGTTTTTCTAAATCGTGGTAATTGTTTCTGGTAAACTCAGCGACAGAATTCCAAAATTTTTCCCGATTTGGACTAAATCCTTTTGATTTTGACGGAACATTGTATTATAAGTTTCGTTGCATTTTTAGAAATTTTAGACTAGGTGATGATCAAAATCAATTCTTAATTTTTAGATAAATGGAAACGTTAAAGAATTGCCTTTGCCGTGCGCCTTATTCAATTTATATATTCAACTTCAAAAAGGTATGTCCAAGTGAATCAAACCCATAAAATATTACAGCATTCTTTGCAACGTAATAAATGAGGCTTTTCAATTCAAAATGTAAAAACCCATTGCTCTAGTTCAACATTTCCACTGTTTAAAATTTAGAAACGCGCACTAAGGAGTAATTTTTATTTCAAACCGCTCTGTCATCGTCATCGTAAAATTTTCCTATGAATGTTGCATAGTGTAGGTATGTTCCTTCCCAAGTTAGAATGCAAGTTGAAATAGCAACCCTTTTAGATTTTCTGCGTCGACCGAACTGAGAGCTGAGTGGAAATTTGTCCGGCAGATCCATCATTTTCAATTATATTCTGCTTTGGTGACTCTACAAAATAATTATACTGTCCGCCGTCAAGATTTTGATTTAAGGCTGAAGAGCTTCCCAATTTTTTCGATATCGTGTGAAAATACTTGCAAAATTTTTGCGAATTGCCAAAAATGTAAAATTTTTGGCTCTGTGTTCAAACGTGAATAATACGAGTAGGGTTTAGTTGGACGCAGATTGACCAGGAAAAGCAAAGACTTTATTCAAGACATGGTTGGGGTTTCTGCAGCCTGCTTACTTTTAATTTGCGTGAACTCACAGCGAAAACAAAAAAGCAGGTTCACGCCATGAAGATTCAAAAGTTACTGCAAAAAAATAGAATTTCTTCATGACCATTGGGGGCCAAAATCATCACCAAAAAATCACGCATATTCATTTTAGATTTGCATAGATCTGTATCGAAACTTGAGTTAATTTTACAAGAATATCGGAAAAAAATTTCAGCTGGTTTGTTTGCCGGTGATTGACGGAAAAGCATTTCTCATCAAATTAAAGTAATAAGCTCTACTGTTCGGTGTGTCCCCAATACAGCGAAACACGCAACAACGAAACTCAAAATAGCAAGACTCAAAACAGCGATTCTCAAAATAGCGGATCTCAATACAGCGAATAGTAAATAGTTCTATGCATTAAAGCAAACGCACACATCATTTTTATAATAAATATGCAAATAATGTATATTAAAATCGTTTTTACTAGTTGAGATTAGTTGTTGTCTATTTCTAGTTTAGTTTAGAATTGTTGTTGTCTATTTTCAGTTGCATTTGGCCATCCAGGTTTCACATGTTCCTGTGCTGCAGTTGGTATTCCGAAAATTCGCCATTGTGACAATCTGTTTTGAGAATTGTTGTGCTGTGACTTCGCTGTTTTGAGAATCGCTGTATTGTGTCTCGCTATTTTGAGTTTCACTGAATAGGGGGTGAAACCTTTTGTTCTTCCCGAATTGAATCATCTACTTTCATCTGTTGGCTACATTTACTATTTTAAAATATTTCAAGTTGCGCCATTCTGAAGAGCAGTTTCGCTTTTTCGGATCTTAAACAGCAATCAGGGACGAGCAATTTTTTGTTCATGCTGTTTGTATAAAAACTTCACTCAATTTTTTTATTTGTCAACACTTCATAAATCTCGTTGTTTAGAGTGAGACTGTACGTGGAATGGACTAAAGTGATTTAAAATTCTTTAGGGCAAATCAACGAGGTCAAGCAGCAAGTCATCAAAATGTTGGAAAAGTCTAACCGTCCATAAATTACCTTTAGCTGAACGCCGGGCTGCTTTCGATATTTTTTAAGTTTGCGTAGTTCCTCTTACGAGATGTGATACATTATATATTTAAAACCATCCTTGTTTGCACAACACTCACATTTTTTACCCTCCCTCAATAAAAATCGTTTGCTTGCAAATTTTTTCTCTTCTCCTAACTAATTAACAATAATGGTTAATTAGTGCACAAATAAAAACCAGTAAAACGAAAAAGAAGAACGGCCGAAAAGAGTAATACAAAATGCGCGCACCAAAACATTATACTTTATAAAAGCAACAGAAAAACCCTGAAAAGTATTGTGTGGTAATCAAACGACAGGGTTGCTCTTGGTTTCAAACATATATAAATAATATGACATCAAATTTACCGAGGCGTGACGGAAAATACAGAAAGCAAGCCCATGTGGGGTAAAATGTGGAGAGTCCGAGACACAAAACGATCATTAGTTCGAAAAGACTAATTTTGGCAAAATGACGGGTCATCTCAAACTACCTGGTCTGAAACTTGAATTGGATTGCTAAACGCGAGGTTGAGTACATAACAGTCGCGCCGAACGTTATAAAACTAGCACGCAAGAACCAAGCCGAAAATTTTTCTGGGAGTAAAATCAGTTTATTCCCTTGTATTTCGGTCTTAGTTCTCAATATTCGTCCTGCTCGTCATTGTTGTTGTTGCTGGTGACGCTACTCTTACCGATCACGCGCGACGAACCAACGCTCGATAGAGGCGGGAAATCTAAATCGTAAGACGAATGCCGATCTTCGTCGCCGGAAGGCATCGTTTGAGTGTCGTCGTAACAATTGACTATTCTGGTCACGCGACCGGTTTCCGATTGGCCGCCGTTGTTTACTTCCTCGTTCCAAGAAAAGCTAGCGGGTGGGGCTAATTCGGTCTGAAAAACAAGAGATATGTACTGTTAAAAGAATACTGTAGCTGCGACATGGTCTACTTACTGTAAGTATAATCGAAGATCACAGTCATACGACTAGACCTTTCCAATTATAAACGCAAAATAAGTCTTAGCTGCTGATGCAATATTGTATGTTATGTACACCATTTTCCCAGTTGCACTGAATTCTCGAAATGACCAGCTTCTTACTGCAATTTCAGGGCTTATATGAATGTGAAAAACATCAACGATACGGCATAAAGTCAAAGCAAAGGTCAATTGTTGATTTTACAAAGAAACATAGGTCGCACAATTATACGCATCTTCTGATGATGAGTTTGACCTTGTCTATAATAAGTTAAAAATTAATCCTAGTTGTAAATCAAGTGTAGTACAAGCTCAGTGTCATTGCGCAGCATTTATTTCGCACGAAAGTCAAAAATTTTGTGCTAATAAAATTTGTCAAGAAAAGTTCGAGAAGAAAATTAGATGAAACTTATCAACAAATTGTGGTAAAAATTAAAAATGGTTCCTTTCGTAACATTTATTCCATAACTTCCACAGAATAAAAAATTGCTTTTTCGATGAAATTCTTTTTTTATTCAAATTCTTTTTGAAAGTTACATCATCACGCATGATTTTATGTATCGGTAATAAAATAAAAGTAGGTTATTAGAATCGAAAAACTCATACATTAGCTTCAGACCAACGAAGTATCATTTATCAACCGTGCCAATGGCGCTAAAGAAATCTTTTTCAATTAGCACGAGTGATAACGAGACTTGTGCTAAAAAACTCTGGGTGAAGTATGTCAGGGATGGACATAGTCTATCTCAAAGTTGTGAAGAAATAGCCGAAGTCGACGCGTTTTGCGTCGACGCCGATTTGCATAGACACCGTGCATAAATATGCCGGTCGTCTATGTTTTTGGTCATTCATTGATTCTTGTTTGTTTTTTATTGAAAGAAGAAAATCGGCGGCCCGATTGGGCATTACTTTATATTATTTTGTTATATTATTGTGGTGGAGCATTTCCGCCTGGAATACAACGACCCCCGGCCGACAGCCTTGGAATTACTCGCAGCGGAGGGAACGCAGGTTAGACCCCGGACTTCTGGAGAGCCACCCAGCGTGCAAGTCTACATTTACAACTCAGTTCTTGGCCTGACTTCTGATTTTGCCCCTGGTTTGAAGTTACTTGAGCTCAGGGTGTTATCTTATCTTCTGCAGTTCTTCGGGACGAAAGCAGGAGATTTTTGTTGAACTTGAGACTGACTGAACTGTTGCAAGCTTATTCTACCTAAGGTTTCGGCCTGATTAGGTGAATTTGTAAGTGACTGATTCTTCATATTTCTCAATCTATCCCAAGTCTCATTTCAACAAGTGGTGGCTTCTGACTCTCAAAGTAACGGAAAATCAGAGGCAAACTCGAGGAGTCAAAAAACCTATTGGTTTTTATAGAGAACTGGGAGGTTACAAAATGAATAAAGACAACCTAGGTGGCCTCAAGAGCTCCGGTTTGCCCCGAACACCACCGGGAAAAAAGGCCCGTGATGCAGAAAAGTTAATTGTCCTGACTTCAGCTGAAACTTCAGCTGAAGAGGACAATTGCTCAGATCACCGGCCTTTATCGGTGGAAAATGAAGGCAACCGACCTACGACCTCGACAGCTGTCGAGAGGGAGGACGACGACGCGATATTATCGGCCAACGAAGATCAAATTTTTAAAATTCCGTCGTCGACCAACCTCCCCAAGAGAGGCGAATATTTACATCCACCAATTATGGGACCGGCGCGTCCATTACCGAAGATGAACATTCCGGTTTTGGATCAACAGCAGCGCCGGCCAATTAATAAACCCGCCCAATTATTCGATACTTACCATCGATTATATTGGGATAACGAGCGGGAGGAACATCGAGAAAATCCTCGAAAGAGCTCATTAGAAGACAAATTGGACCAGATCATGAACAGGTTAGATGTTTATGATGGCATATTTGCCAACATTGCTAATACAGGTTCACAGAAAGCCACTAAGGCAAATGAACCGAGGCAAAGCAATGCTGGCTGTTTGGAACAAGGTGGTGCATTGAAGTTTGAGCAGGGCCAGGAAGAGTTAGCGTGGCAGAATGATGGCATCACTCTTCAGCAAGACTGCAGACGGAAAGACCAAAAGTCAAGTCTCGGTCCTAAAGAGCAGTATATGTCTCATTTGCCCACTACCTCAAAAGTGGAGCAGAGAGTGAGTAGTTGTGGTTTTGACGAAGGCCTAAAAAACCCAAGTCTGATAAATCCAACTATCTCACAGCAGAGCAGTTGTATTAGGGGAGAGACCCCAAGTGTCAGGCAGCAGGTCATGCCTACAATGATTCCGATTGATCCAGCTTTATGGGTCAATCCGGCTCAAGTAGGCCCAACTGTCTATGACATTGAAAGGGCGATCAAACCGAAATTACTGCAATCTGATATGCCAAGTAAACAGGTTCTTGCTTTTCTAGTGGAGCTAGAAGGTGAATTTCGAAAGAATACTCCCGATGAGGTGAAACTAGAAGCATTAACCCGTTTGTCAAGGGACTTGCCGAAAGAATTGGCCGAAGAGTCAACAACATATAGGGAGGCCCGAGACAAGATTTTGAATTATTGTGCTCCAGATTGTAACCTGGACATGCTCAAACGGGATTTATTAGATATTAAGCAGGAACCCGACGAGGCAGCAACCAAATTTCTAAAAAGGGTTCGAGCACATGTGAATCTCGTTTATCAGAGTGAAACAAAAGAGTTTAAAAATAAAATAATCATTGAAACCTTTTTCTATAGGAGTTCTTTGACTTATCAATTAGAACTGCAGAAAGACATAGCAAAATTCAAAAATTGGTATGATCTTTCGCAGGCAGTCTATGAGATAGAGTTAAAGTACCGGAATGCGATTAGAACATTTGGGCCAAGAGAGCAGCCCATGATGATAAATACGGCACAAGCGGAAATTGCTGAGGAGCAGCAAGCCGATGTGAATGTAATCCAAAGACCTTATGAAAGCGCCCAAAAACGCAATAGGGACTTTAGAAGACCAAACACAGAAAGGCAAACTCCAATGCAATCTTCGCAAAATCAATTGATAGATATAGCAGATGAGGAAGTACTTGAAGTACCTCCGCAACAGGCCATAATGCCTCGGCAACAGCCTGTTGAGGAGCCAAAAAAGGACTCCCTCATGGTGGCTTTATCTAAGGAGTTTATCAAAATGGCACAATGTTATGAAGAGATTAGGAACTCGACCAAAGCTCAAGAGGAAGCCATAACTGCTTTAACTCAGAAAGTTGATAAAGCGAAAGCGAAAAGTCAACAAGAGGTTCAGCAGCGAAAATGGTGTACTTACCACGAAAATAACACTCACAACACGATTGATTGTAGAACCTTGAATTTTTATAAAGGTCTGCAAAATCGTGGAAGGGGTGGAAATAGTGGAAGAGGCTTTGGAAGAGGAAATCCTAGAGGAAGTTTTGGAAATTTCCGAGGTAGAGGAAATTTCAGAGGTAATTTCAGAGGAAATTACGGAGGAAGTAGAGGAGGTTTTGGTAATGAAGGTGGAAGGGGAGCTTATCAAGTTTCGTTTCCTGACGACGAGGCGGAAAATTTGCAAGAATATGCCGAGTTTCAGGAATACGTAAAGTTGAAGAAGCTCAGGGAGCAGATGAGGTTGTTACAGGCTACCACCCAGCTGATGTTACCAGGACCGAATCTAATGGACCAACAACCAGTAATCGCAAATCAGAGTTCAAATACCCTGTTGGTTCCGCAAAAGGTAGTTAGTCCGTCGCAAGCCTCCGGGCAGACAGACCAACCGCCAAGTAGTGGTGTCAATAGTGTACAGCAAGAACCAATGATGGAGATGAAGTTGTGTGGTTTACATAATTGTGCCATGGAGAAAGAGGAGAATGTGCCAGAAATGGAATGCAGTGCCGAGTATGGTAGAAAGGCGACTGCAGAGGAACTGGATATGTTAGCAAAGTACCCTAGAACACAGCCATTTCACATTAAAGTGACTGTGTGTGCTACTACTGCAAAGGCACTGATTGACACGGGAGCTCAGTGTTCGGTGATGTCGGGTGATTTCTTGAAAAAATCACTTGGACTGGAGTATACAGCGTACCCTAAGATCCTAAAAGTCACTGTCGCCAATGGTAAAGTAGTTAGTGCACATGGTTACGTTCAATTTCAAATGCAATGTGATTATGGCCGTTTTCCAGTTAAAGCTATCATAATACCAGGGTCCGCAGAAGATTTGATATTGGGAACAGACTTCCTGGCGCATCCGGAAGTCAATACAGTAATAGATTTTGGAAAAGGTTCAATGACTATGATGGGTGTAAAGAAAAGTATTGATTTGTTAACATCGGATAAGAAAGCAATTCCAGTAGTGGGGATGCATAATCCGATGATAGCAGAATCAATACAAGAAAATTCTATTGAAGAAGATCAATGTTCGACAGTTGAGCAGCTGGAAGATCTAGTTCCAGTAGTGGCTTGTAATAGAATTTACATTCCACATGGAACAGATCAACTAGTGAAAGCTAAATTGTGGAATAAATCCTCGGCAAATAGAATAAATGGAATCATCGTCGAAGGAGATGATTCAGAAACGAGATTCAGAGTAGATGATACTATAGTTGATGGTTCAAAGGAGGACTTTGTATTGATGATCTCCAACAATACGGGTTCCGGTTGCCTGATAGAACCTAATCAAGTTCTTGGCTACTGTAACTCCGTATTTCGGGGAGAATCAGGTGTATCAATTTTACAGGCAGGAAATAGTGGAGAAAGTAGCCTAGAGGGCATTTTCGATGCCAAGGAATCAAAATTTGATGGAGTTGTGTTTCTGGAAGCATTGTACAAAATGACCTCTAAAGCTACAGTGTCAGAGGAACAGAAAGAGGTGGCGATACGGCAACTCATGAAATACCGGGATGTATTTAGCCTACCTCATGATCCTCTGACAACTACTCCCCATCTTACTTGTAAAATTAATACAGGTGATGCTAGCCCTGTGGCGAAACATTACTACAGAGCTGCCATTGAACGTCGACCATATATCAGACAACATGTGCAGGAAATGCTAGACAAAGGAGTCATAGAGCCATCAAGATCGCCCTGGGCGGCGCCATTATTCCTAGTAGGGAAGAAAGATGGGTCGCTCAGGCCAGTTGTTGATTTCAGAGGCTTGAACGAGGTTACGAAGGATGATCGATATCCAATACCAAGAATGGATGATTATCTGGACTGCCTCGGGAGAGCAAAATTTTATACGACTCTTGACCTTAAGTCTGGCTATTGGCAAGTGCCAATGGAAGAAGGCAGTAAAGAAAAGACTGCTTTCCTGTGTCAAGAAGGGTTGTTTCAGTTCAAAGTAATGCCCTTTGGACTGAAAAATGCACCAGCCGAGTTCCAGAGGATGATGGAAAGAATCCTTCATCCTCATGTGTGGAAGATATGTCTAGTTTACATAGACGATATCATAGTGTTCTCGAATACGTTCGAGGAACACGTAGAAAATTTGAAATTGGTCCTAGATGCTCTGAGACGAGCCCAGCTTACACTTAAACCGGAAAAATGCGAATTCCTACCAAAGAAGGTTCATTTTCTTGGTCACATTTTGGATTCTAATGGAATTTCGCCCGATCCGAAAAAAGTGCAAGCTATTAAAGAGTTTGAATTCCCGGACTCGGTCAAGCGTATGCAAAGGTTTCTCGGAATGCTCCAGTGGTGTAAAAAATTTATACCACACCTGGCAAAGCACGCAGAACCTTTGTATAAGCTGACGGCCAAGAAAAGGAATAAATGGCTCGTCACAGAGGATCACTACAAAGCATTTAATGCTTTGAAAGAAGCACTGGTATCGGTTCCATTTCTTAGGTACCCAGTAATGGATGGCTCAGCCCAATTCATTCTACAAACCGATGCCAGTGGAACAGCACTAGGGGCTGTTCTGTATCAAGAGTCTGGAGAAGATAAGTGGGTCATAGCATACAATAGCCGTGTGCTAAAAGAGGACGAGAAAAAGTGGTGCGCAACCGAAAGGGAGTGCCTCGCGATTATCTACGGCCTCAAAATCTATCGGCACTATTTATTGGGGCAGAAAGTATTGATTAAGACAGATCACAGACCACTGTTATCAATGAAAGTCAACACAACAACAAATGACAAATTGAAACGGTGGTATGCGATCATAAATCAATACAACCACAAGTTAGAATACGTGCCCGGTAGACAAAATGCTATGGCTGACTTTCTCTCTAGAAAGGATGAGCCAGAGGATGTGGTGAAATCGCCACCGAAGTGGGAAAGTATGTTCAAGTCGGATGTTGTTTCCTCCGATGTCAAAGGAATAATAAAAGAACAACAAGAACAACAACAAATTTCCTTGGAGGCCAAGAGGAACAACATCCCCGAAAAGAATAAATCCCACAAGGATAAGAAGGAGGAAGAGGGTGCTCGAAATAGTCCTGAGGACGAAAGAGAGCATCCTAAAGGAGTAGAAGCGGTAGTAACCCGAAGCAAAGCTCGTGTTTCTGAAAAGGTGCAGAAAGAAAATCAGGAAACTGATAGATCTGCGATACCTAAGGAACAAGACAATGTGCAGTGGTTACACCCTAGAAAAGAGGAGGAGTTTGATAAACCAGGAACATCAGGAGGAGAAGAGATATCTATTGGCCTGATCCCAGATGACTTGATGAGCAAACTGCAAAAAGCAGACGAAAGCTTAAAGCCAATCTGGGATAGATTAGGTGCAAATAGCACCACGAAGTATCACAGTGGCTTCTACGAAGAAAATGGTGTATTGTATAGGGAAACTGAGGCAGAAAGCGAAGACCAATTGGTCGTACCCCCAAACCTCAGGGACTCTGTGCTGCATCAGCATCATGGTGCTGTAATAATGACACACCAGGGTTTCAAAAGAACTCTGAGTGTCATGAAATTGCACTATTGGTGGCCTGGCATGGAAAAAGATGTCAGGGAATGGATAAAATACTGCGTTGTCTGTCAAATGGCAACTGCAGGAAAGCCATCCATTCCTCCGTTGATACCCATTGTGCCACAAGGTCCATTTGACATTGTATCTGTGGATATAGTAGGAATTTCGCCTTTGGGAGAAAGAATGCCTTATGTTATAGTTTTTCAGGACTATTTCACAAAATGGGTTGAAGCTGAGATGATCCCAGATCAATCAGCAAATTCAGTGGTGAATGCGTTCTTAGAAGCTATAATATTTAGGCATGGAACACCAACGAAACTCCTAAGTGACAATGGATCTTGTTTTACTTCGGATTTAATGAAATCAGTTTGTCATTTATTAGAGTGTAAGAAGATCTTCACTACTGCTTACCACCCTCAGGGTAATGGTATGGTAGAGAGGTTCAACCAAACTCTAATAAAACAACTGAGAAAAGTAGCTATCGGTGAACCCGATAGCTGGCCAAGATATCTCAAGTCAGTGGTCTTTGCCTACAATGCTACCCCACACGCAGTGACGAAGGCCTCGCCATTTGCGTTGTTACGGGGCCATGAGGCAAAGTTCGGGATGAATTTGTCAAAAGCCCTTAAAATAGTAATGCCCATGAATTATGAGGCATACAAATTCATCCTAACAGACCACTTAACCAGGCTTTATAGTATTATTGCCGAAAATATCCAGAAAGCAGCGGAAGCTAGCAAAAGATATTTCGACAAGAAAATTAAAACCTCGGTTTTTAAAGAAAATGATTGGGTACTTCTTAAAGTTGATAAGCAAAAGAAACTAGGCTTAACTTGGGAAGGACCCTTCATTATAACTGATGTTTCCAGGTTAGAGGATAATGTCATAACAATCGCACGTTATGATAATCTTTTGCTACGGCAAAAGGTTTCAGCAAGTAGGCTGAAAATTTTTCGCTACGAGACTACACGATGGCAGAACTACGCAAAAAATCGATCGAATCGTCTTACTGTACCTTCGCAATTAGCGGAGAGTAGTGCGACGCCCGGTGTAGTTTCGTAGCGGCAAAATCTGCCGATTTGCGTGTGTTTATTGTGTATATTTAATAAATATTTATTTTAATTGTGTTTTGTAACGGTTGAAATCCGTTTTAATATTTTTTGAAATGTAGGATTGTGTTTTAACGAAGCGGGGGAAAAGCTTTTAAAGCGAAAGACCCGTTTTCGTACATTTTTTCATTTTACACTTTCTTGGTTAACAACTCCAAATCATTCAAAAGTTTCAAAAGTCGTGTCCCGCGTCTGCTCTTCATTTTCAAATCTTTTCGAAAAATTGTGAACGGAAGAACCCTCCCGTGAGGTAATTTGCAGCCGCAAGGGAATAGACTGTAAATGTTTTATACATCTGTCTACTTTTCACAGCTGCAGATTCGGTTTTAAAAATTTTAAAAAAATTATTTCGGTGCAAAGAATCGGGCCCAGAAAAAATTTCGAATGGGTACGCCGAACGATTGTACTCGGACGTACAACGCGACGGACGATGAAGTCCAATTTGGGGAGCCGCACCCGCGGCAGAACAATCGCTATTTTTTGGTCGACGGTAAGCAACCATTTTATATTTGTAAATAGTTAGGTAAGAAAATGAGCGGAGGTTATGCTCGTCAGGGGTGTTTTGTAAGACTGTTTCTGTGCCCTTTCTCGGACGAGCTACCAACTGGGAGTTGAGAATTTAACACAAAAAATTAGGTAGAAGGGGGTGGCAAGGGCCGAACCTAGGTGATCTGAAAAAGACTTCGGTCGAATTAGGTGATCCGATTAGGGGAGGTTTTTGTCATTCCCGCTCCCTCTGGTTTCCGCAAAGCGGCGAAGAAGGGGATTAGCAGGAGTTAGTCGCGGAGATCAAGGTTGTGATCGATTAAGCGCTGATCGAGTAGCAAAGGTGTGTTGGGTTAGAGTGAAAAACACCTAATTTCACATATTTTTGCCTATCAATTTTGGTTTCTATAAAGGGACACCCAGCGGCCAGAAAGGCTAAAAATCAAGTTCCCGCTCCAAAAATTTCAAAAGTTCAAAAGTCAAAACGGTGTTCTGCACAAAGGTGCTAGAGTTTCCCCAAAGAGTTAAAGGAGTAATAGTGGGTAAAATTACCCAAAGAGTGTAAAAAGGGTCACGAAAATGCACATAAGGAGTCAGTAGAGTATGTCTGGCAAAAATTTAAATCTCTCCTGAATTTTTTAGACCACAATATCCGTCGGGCAATGCGGATAGCGGAGTTGGAAAGGTGGTTTTTTGCCACTTTTGAGTTCTGGCCGACCAACCCCATCGAGCCGATAATTGTTCCCATGGGAAGTGTGGAAAGGGTGATAAAACACCTAGAAAGCAGCACTTTCCGAGGCATGAGCATTATCGGCTTCGATGTAGAGAAGGTGAACCGAGAGGACGCTGGAAAGCTGTTTAGGTGGGGGTGCGAAAACGAAAAAGGCAACCAGTTTGCCAGATTAGTTTCGTTCGCCCATCTAAATGGCAAAACGTTCGTAATCGACTTAACGTTGCTGCAAGAGCAAGAGTGGAACATATTGTTACACTTTTTACGCTCAGCGACGTTGTTAGTCGGTTACGCCGTTTTAGAAGATATAGTTTCAATTATCAATGTCCGTGGATGCGGAAAAAGCACCGATGGTCGCGACTTGTCTGACGCGATTAGGTGTAGTATCAAAGATGGAAATCTAGGAAGATACTACGACCTAAGCGTCACGGCAAAGCAGATCATGGGAAGCGAGATTACCAAATCCAGGAAAGCAGGTATCTGCCCTGAGACATTGAAATTGAAGGGACTTTTTGCCGAAATGTATTTGGCTGATATCGGTCCTCACCAGACTGATTTCAGTCTTTTACGTAATAGGCAAAATGTCGCCAAGGAAAGAGTTCCCGAAGAGATGCTGCAGTATGCTGGTATGGATGCATACTTTTCTTTGGCAATTTTTATGGGGGCATTACACTATGGGTACGTGATTGAGCTATGTGGGGGAGTTGCCAACTTTCCTCACGATATAGTCGATCCGTCCCAGATTGAAATACTTTCATATAAATTTTATCAGTTCTACTCATATATAGTTACGGACTACAAACTACGTAACTTTGTGGGTACACCTGATATTGTGGTTAGGCAGCCCGAGGCTACCTACCACATGATGCGCCAGGAAATGTATGCAAGGTGGGCCACGCAAGTGCAAGAAATAGGGCCTAAATTCCGTTGTCATAGGGATATCTGCAATCCTAGGAAGGGGAAAGAAAATTTGCCGTGGCGAGGCATCTATCCAAGTGCTTACCGCCAGGGTAAAAAATTAAAGCCCAATTCCTATGATGAAGCAAGCGATCCCGATGACGACGAAATGGTTAGACCTGAACAGCGCTTGTCGGCAAAGGATAAGTTGCGTCTGGAGTTGGTAGAGGATATGGCGCAAGGAAAGCAGTATCAGGAACTCACTCAACCAGCGTCTTTAGTTTGGTTCATCGACACAGCCAGGAAAGTTGTCAAACTACCCCAAGATCGTCAAAAGCAAGCACTACTAGATGCCCTAAAAAATCATCTGGTTCATGTGCCTATTGATATTGATCCTGGGGTAGGCTATTTTGACAAAGATCACTGGAAGCCTCAGTTGGCGGAGTATGCTAAGGCATTCGAGGAAAAGCGGTTCTCGGAACTGCAAGCCGCGTGTGCCTTAGTCCCGCTGGCCTTTCACGTGATCTGGCCCCACAGCAGAAAGGAACTGGACTTTGTAATGGCCGAAATGTTCAGTTACAGGTTCATTACATCGTTCAGCCCAGAGCTGCAGGGCAAAATAAAAGAAATGGCTTGGCGGTCAGATGAGAGGTTGTCCCAATATCTTATGCTGGCGAAAACTCTTCCAAACATAGAGTATGAGGTACCCCGCAAAGGTGCCGGAATATATGTTTGGATGAATCGATTCGGATTTATGCCGATTCGATTAAGATTGTGGAAAAATGCTGATGTGTGCGCGCCGATCCCTGGCAGCCCTGACACGATAACTACGGACAGTAAGAGCTATAGCTCAAATCCGTACTATTATGTTAGGTTCTACCATATCGAGCTAGCACAAAGAACGCCATCATTAAGATATGGGGCAACCTGGCAAACGAAAATCGACAAGGTTGGAGACGTCTATGCGTCAAAAGCGGAAAATAGGGAGTATAGTATAGCCTTCCCTACAAAGATCTTTGACCTTAGACCTCTGGCCTCAGATTTACTGGGAATTCAGCACACATATAGTTATAAAACGGGTGAAGGTGTTGTCACCAAATTAGCTGGCAAGATTAGTCCCACCAAGACTGATAGTCGGAAATGCGAGGACAAACAGCAGGCTGATGTAGGTGTTGTTGAATTTCCGATATTTTCAGGTCAGGAAGTCCAAACGTCGGAAAGCGAAATCTTCAGCGATGCAGTGGGACTGCCGGCTGAAGATGAATCGCCAGACCAAGGACTTGAGGATGAGGACATGACTGAGCTGTCGGAAGAAGAGCAGCAGCAAGAGCAATCGGTTCCGGCAATGGAACTGATGCAAGCTCAAACTGCTCAGACGCAGTCCGAACTCGACAACCAGCGTCGATTAGAAGTTATTCTAAAGATGGAAGAGGAGGCGAAGGAAAGAATTCGGCTCCAACACGAATTAATGGAGGAAGAATTTGCGAAGAATGCGGTGATTTACAATGAAAAACTTCGCCAAATGTCAATTCAATTCGGACTCCAAAAGGACGATACCGCAGCGCCCGAAATGGAAACAAAGGTAGTCCTATTAGAGCCACCATTGCGGATGAATGTAGACGACGATATGCCCTTCGATAAGCTGGTTATTGACGAAACGAAAGCGGAAACGCCGGATTCGGAGATGACGGAAAGTAGGGAGGTAATAGCGTTTTCTGCTGATGGGGGTGTTCCAGGGTTATACTCAGCCAAAGTCGTCCAAAGTATGAGAGAAAAGGGTTGGAACGACGAGAAAATATTATTTATGGCTGAGAGGAAAAAGAAAATGAGAGTAAAGGAGAAGGAAAAGAGGAAGAAGGGTAGTAAGGGAGCAAAAGTAGAAGCGAAAGAGGAAGAAAGTAAGACGGCGTCTTCGTCCGTCATATCGACCTCAACTCCTACGATTACCTCCACTACTACCCCCACTTCTCAAATTACTTCTACCTCAGCTGGAACACCATCATTGGCCACATCTTCAGTGGTCACTGCAACTCTGGATAGCACATCCACAACTAGTCAAGCTTCAGGCGCAATAGGCCTTGCGATGGGGAAACCGATACCGAAAGGTCAGGCAAAACCCAGCAAGGACCAAAAACCAGGAGCGGCAGCTAGTCAAGTGCAAGTGGCTGGTCCCAGTAAAATTAAGCAGGCACAGGCTGCTCAGGTAACTGAAACGCCGGAAGTGACTGCGGAAAAATTCAAGGACAGTCTCTTGGACTTCTGGGATGTCTACCAACCAAAAGCCAGAGAAGCTGGCCCAATATCATTTTTTACGAGTGCAGTGGCCAAATATTTTGCTTTCGAGCAATTTGAGTCGGAAAGAGTCTTCTTCATGGTAAATGACGCCGTTAGGGAAATCTACCGGGACTATGAACAACAGTTCAGAGTCCAGGGAGCGTTTCTCTATGATCGGACTAATTTGCCTGAAGAACTCTGGGAGAGGGTCATGTATGACTTTCTCCCCAGGTGGCTCAAGTCGGAGAGAGCACCTGATGCTTTTTCCTCGGTAAGGTATTTGGTTATGATGCTATTCCTCGTGTTGGAATGCGCCCCGCTATCCCCGATGCATATTGGAAACATTTATGCCAGGGCGATGGTGGCGGCGAATAACCGACTGTTGAGGGTGTATAATAACCACGATACCCCCTTGGAATATAAAACGGCCTTTCGATCTGTGATGCTTAGTAGCAATCACCAGGTCGGAGTGATGGGAGCCAAAAGAAGTGCCAGTTCAGACTTGCAAAGCTCTGTTAAGTTCAGTAAAACTCAAGACGGAAAAACTGGCGCTACTTTGAAGGTTCCCGGACCTCAAGGTCAGGGTCAAGGCCAAGGAAGCCAGGAAATAGCTCCGAGTACGCAAGGAAAGGTGCAAAAGACTGGTAACCGAGGCCGAGGCCAGTTTCAGTTCCACAACCCCAACCGGGGAGGTCGTGGAGCGGTGCGTGGCAGAGGTGCCGCGCCTCAGGTGCAAGGAAGAGGAGGCCAGCAGGGCCAGTGGGTATGGAGACCTTACGGAGGTCGTGGAGGAGCCCAGAGAGGGGCGCAAGGAGGCGGCGGGCCGCAACAGTAAATTAGCCGCATAATTTTTGGCCAAAAAATATTGTTTTCGCATTTATTTTTCACAAAAAACACAAAATACAAAAAAATACAAAACCACAAAAATACAAAAAAAAATATAAAATACAAAATACAAAAAAAATCTTTCTTATTTGTTGCGTGCTTTAAATTTTTTATTCGTTTTCGTACCTCGCATCGCCAAACGGGCATGTACAAAAATTTATTTTTTCACTTAATCTCATTTAAATCTCGCCTTATTTTTTCTTTTTTTTTTGCTCAAATCGATACGCCCGGGAGATTTTGATTTTTTTTTTGTGATATGCGTACTAATGTATATATTTTGTAAATTATTTAGATATTTTAGAAAATGTTTTTTGGCGAGGGCAACGTTGGAAAAAAGGCGGAGGCTTCACGGCGAAACACACAACCAGAAAGAGATAGACAGACAAATGTTCTGTCCCTGGCGTCCAGCGTAAAGCAGGAAACGAAAGGTCACGGGATGGACGGCAACCGAAGACCCTCGGCCCTGGTGCAGGTCAAATTGGATTTCGGCGGTACGCCAACAAAGTCAAGCCGACGCGGAGTCGTCGATCCGTCGGCGTCCAGACCAAGAGGTAGCGCACCCGGACGGCCTTGTGGACATTCCGGTATGCCTGGTAAAAGACTTGACGTAAGAGGGTGGTCATTCGGAAAGCCTTCCGCAAGGGGGCATGAATGACCAAAAAGGTTCAGAAAACTGCTTTGACTGTATTAGGGCCTGAAAAGGTTCCAAAATTGTCATTGCGGCGTAATATGAATCTTTTTAACCTCCCGTTGGTCAGTTTCGAGGCTCGAGGGATGTCAGGGATGGACATAGTCTATCTCAAAGTTGTGAAGAAATAGCCGAAGTCGACGCGTTTTGCGTCGACGCCGATTTGCATAGACACCGTGCATAAATATGCCGGTCGTCTATGTTTTTGGTCATTCATTGATTCTTGTTTGTTTTTTATTGAAAGAAGAAAATCGGCGGCCCGATTGGGCATTACTTTATATTATTTTGTTATATTATTGTGGTGGAGCATTTCCGCCTGGAATACAACGACCCCCGGCCGACAGCCTTGGAATTACTCGCAGCGGAGGGAACGCAGGTTAGACCCCGGACTTCTGGAGAGCCACCCAGCGTGCAAGTCTACATTTACAACTCAGTTCTTGGCCTGACTTCTGATTTTGCCCCTGGTTTGAAGTTACTTGAGCTCAGGGTGTTATCTTATCTTCTGCAGTTCTTCGGGACGAAAGCAGGAGATTTTTGTTGAACTTGAGACTGACTGAACTGTTGCAAGCTTATTCTACCTAAGGTTTCGGCCTGATTAGGTGAATTTGTAAGTGACTGATTAGGTCTATTTTTGGTATCAAATCCTTTCTTCATATTTCTCAATCTATCCCAAGTCTCATTTCAACAAGTATCCCAGGAATTTTCCAATTTTTCAACATTTTCTGGTACGAGATTAAAAATACAAGTCTGAAAAAGACGTTTCAACTGTGCAGTGAAAAATTCATTATATGTAGGAGGAAATGCTCCTCTAATCTCGTACTGTACACTGTTTGCGCTATTTTTGTGTCAAATAAATGGCGGAAGAAAGCCGATAGTCATTTGGAGTTCTTTTTGGGCATCTGCCCGTAGGACGTTACATAATTCTTTTCTCTATTTCTGTAGCCACGAATGTTCAACATATTGTGTTGAAGTTTCACTCCAAATCTGAAATTTGCATGCACTTCAATGTTATTCAAATACGTTTTTGAATCTAAATAAATCCTAGACCAATAAGGTTCGGCAGGAACGAAATGCAGCCTTACCAAATACACTGGAAGCTATGTGGGTCGAAGTCTTTTCTCCAGACTTTTTTCGATACACCCTATTGAGCAATGTCTAGGAATAAGACCATAGAATTTTAATAGTGCTTCGGCCCACATTTTCTGCTTGGTTCGCATTAAATACGTCCTAAACAGCTCGTTGATAATAGATTTAGTGGGACTAGTTAATCAGCATCTCTGTATTAACTTTGCAAACGCCTAAAAAGTTTTGAAAAGGCTAATTTAATTAGCATTAGTTTTTTCAGAGCTCAATTGACAATTATGATAAACAAGGGTGGTGGCTACGGAAATGAAGAAAAAATTTTGCAACATTCTATGCAGATGTACTTAAAGGAGGCTTCCATTAATTTTTTCAGGTTTTTCCACCTCATTTTTCATACTTCAAAACTGTTCTAAGTAGGAGGTTAAAAAACTTTGTTCACATTAAATTATCAGAGCATTGTCTGCTGTTGGATATTTGATCATATCTTTCTTAGGTTGTGATATCCTAAAAATATTATTATTAACTTTTATAATTCAAAAATTTATGATGATCAATCCATCAACAGCAATTTGTTTTTTCGAAAATGAAATTAATTTTTCATTAAATCAGAGTCTAGAGTAAATTTTTCACAGTTTTTTATCCGTTTTTAGTGAATTAATCTAGCCGCCTTTAGAAAACATAGCCGAGCTCGCTGGCCTAGTCGTTCATCTGTTACATTGACCCGCTTACTCAAGCGAAGCGACTGACCGACTCTTAATCACAACCTTCAACGTATTCTTCTGAGTAATTGTGAGAACGTAAAAATTGACTGAAATCAAGAAGTATGTCGAATATACAGTATTAACATGCAATGTGACAGGTGAACTTAACGGTCAGACGGAACTGTGACGGAAAACATACAAATTATTTTATAATAATCGCTACGCGCCAAAAAATGTATACGGATTTTAACTTGCTAATAGGATAGAAAATGCACCCTTCTATCGATTCTCTCCTTAGAAACATCCAAAACTTCGACAACTTCAAAATCAAAAATTTCTGTTCAGTGCAAAACATTCCCAAACATAGTGCACTGTGCATAAAGAAGCCTGACCCGAGTAATAAAGAAATTGAACACGACTTCTTATTCTTCGAAATCAGGCAAGATAATGGCAAAAACTGAAAGACAAAATCTGCAGGATGAATTTCAAATTATGAATGAATCCCAGCTTAGAAACTCAACACGTTCTTGCATCTTACTCGACGATGTTGCGAAGCCGACAACCGAACGTCTCGATCCGTATCGTCCGACAATAGTTTGCACAATTCGTGCATGGCATCGTTTTGTAATTGTAGTTCTGATTGAAAATAATCGGGCGATGATTCAAAACAGCAATAATATAAAAGATTGGCCAAAGCGATTCGTACGTTCGGTATACGATCCTGCGACAAATAAACCAAAGTTGGCATCAACTCGTCATAAAATGTTACTGCCGGCAGCGACCTTGTGCGGACAATTTCTTCGCAAACGTGCACGAAGCTGAAAAGGAATACTTTACTTGCAAAATCATACTTTATAGTTGTAAATGCAAAATTTCTAAAATAGGTCAACAGTCTAATTCAAGGGACGATGAGAAAATGTTCCGAATTTCGGTGACCATTAGACGACTAAACTATACATTTTCCTTACGTTTGTCGACGTATCCATCTTTGGGATTTTGCGAAACTTCTGATTATGTCTTGCAATAGCCAAATGGTCAACATAGGCGTCATAGACAATTCGAAGCGATGGAAGAGCCCCAAAATTTTGGCCATCTACATAAGAGAGCGAAACTTCAAGATGTAAAACGGACGCTCAAAGTTAAACTAATTATTACCAATTTACACGTAATATGTCTGATTTCGGCAACTTTGTCAATGGCCAAGGTCATCGCGATCGGGCTCAAATATTCGTTGACGTCTCCGGCGTCGAAAAGATCGCATAATAGAATCAACTGTCTATAAATTTGAACAAAATTTCAAAATCTTTCAAAAATATTCTGAAATTCAATTCTAGAGTTCTGTCAGACATATCGCGAACAATGTGAGCTCTTACTCCGCAAATAAATGCCTGAATCGCCAATTTCTATAATTTTCTGTCTGTAGAAAATCGGCCAAATGCGACAATAGACCCGTTCGAACGTCTTTTTCCAAAAGCTTAACAGACATTGAATAATGTAACCACGTATTATGAGGATAACAAGATTCAAGTCTTTATGCATACTTTGAGAAATTCGTACAAATTTTTTAGCACACCGATTCTGACTTCGTCTAAATCTCGCAAGAAACCGATGAAAACTGGTAACAGATCTTTAGCCGTAATTTCCGGTCCCAATATTGCAGCCAAATTGTGGATAGAAAAGGCAAGCGTACGCCTAACTTTCCACTGAAATGGTGAAAATCAATTCAATATCACACTTTTATGGAAATTTTGAATGAAATTTGCTCATTTTCAGATTAAATCGCAGATCTCACCTGCATATCATTGGCCAAAGCTAGATAAGTCGGCTTAATCATAGGCCAATGTTTTCGGCCGATAGTGAAAGCAACAGCTGGAAAATTAAAAGCGCAATGGCGGGAAATTTCATTCTCAACAGCTTGAGCGCGCGACGGTTCAACCATGGACAAAAATTGATCGAGTAAAGCTTGCGGAATGATATCCTGCGAAAATTTCCATTTTTTGGTTCACAAATGGCTGCAGTTCGAGATGCAGTTAATTACTTGATATTCTAATTCTTTTCTTTTCATGAATGTTTCGTTGGCGTCCATGCGAGAATCTAAAAAACAATATTTTAAAATCCGAAAGACAAGAACCGATAATTTTCACGATGTTAAACACTCAAAAACCGATGTCAGCTTCTAGAAGAGTCCCTAAGTCGTTGAATCATTGATAAAATTTTCTTATTTTTCAGCAGAGATTAGACCTGAAGACCATCAATTTAACAAATCTTACCGAACAGAATATTCAACAGATTATAGGCAAAATAAACGAAAACATATCGAGACAGAAGCACGAAATGTGGAGTGGAAAAACCGAAAAATATGAGTATAACGTCTGAAATGATTCAGTTCTTCACATTTTCACAAATCAAAATATTGATGTCTGAAAATCGTTAATTTTTCCATAAAAGTCAATTTTTGAACAATCAATTGTGTCAACAATATATTCTTTACAAGCCACTTAATATTTTCAAATATCATTCGGAAAATCATATACGTAATACTATTTTTTGCATTTGAAGTGCAATCGACCCGTTTTAAGCATAAATAAATTTCAAGATTGATTTTTCTGCATAAATCGAACTACGCAATCTTTGGAACGGTAATAATATCAATGTCTTTTTACAAATTGATGCCGAAAAATCTCAAGCAAGAATATCGATTCAAAGAAATAACAGCGTCGCACAAGAAGATGAGAATGCGAATAAGCAGTAAATGTACTTTTATATAATTTTACAGAATTTTAGTTTATTTGAAGCTTCGATTTTTGTTATATACGTTTTTACACATGAATTTCAATCATAAAACAAACAATACTCGAACAAAAGCAACTAACATATTCTATTTTGTTTAAATAAAGTTAAATAGACACGAAATTTTAAATCGAAATGCTTTCTCATTTGCTTTCATTCGGACAAAAAATATGTTGATGTTTTCGACTGTACGAGCTTACTTAATTCTTCATGAAAGACTGGCACGATTAACGACGAATTTTTAGTTGTCGAAGACGGTTTGCTGTTTGCTTCATTGAAGTCGTTAGGATGAAAAGAGATGGTATAGGAGTAGGTTTCTGAAGCTAGATCATAAGCCGACACAATGTCGTCTATAGTGGGCAAATCTTCGTACATTTCCTCCTGTTCTTTACGTACGTTGTCTTGAACTCTTTTTTCTGATACTTCGTCTTTATCGGCGACGCCGAGACTACAAGCGGCAAATTGGTCAAGCATCTGAAAACATTCGAACAGGTTATTTCGCCAAAATTTGTGGGTATACGACGGGCGCGCATAAAATTCAATGCAAGTTGTAAATACTACAAATCTAGCTTTCCTGCCTGACAATGGTCGGCAGGATTTTTGCATAACAGGAGCATACATGATCTGATGGCTTAATGCCTTTCCTGATAGTTTAAACAAATGTAGCAGAAGAGCCGACTCCCAATACATTAGTTCAAATGTCAGCGGGTCATCATGACACAGCCAGATTTGCGAATAAAAAGTTGAGAGTTGTGACAGACCGTTTGAAAAAATGACAATTCAGCCGAGACCAAAACTTTTCGTTTGATTTGCGTCTTTTTGATATATACTTGCAATCAAGGCCGTATTTAGAGGGGGCGACCGCCCCCCCCCTGTTCATTTTTTTAAAGGTACAAAACACCAGATAAAGGCCACAATAATCTAGAACAAAAATATTGTTCTCAATTTTACACATATACCGATTGAATTGAAGACTTTCCAGCTCTTCGGCGCATCATGTCTCATTCCACTCACTTTCATGGAGCATTTTTTCAGTTGGATTGTTTTTAAAATATTTCGTATTATGAAACGGGGATTAGCTGCATTCGGTTTTGTGCCGGCCAAAAAATCCTCGGTAATTGAAGAGCAATCAAGTAATAACGAGGAACTTCGACCAAATGAGGCTACAAACGGCGCTAGCTTAAGATCTTTCGATGTTTATGCGAAAGACATTGCCAATTACGTTGGTCAAAGGTTGGATGACGCAACGAAACTAGATATTTTGAAAAATTGTTTCAAGCCAGACAGCAAAACGGAATTGCCTTACGCAGAAGGATTGTCAAAAGGAAAATTAGAAAAGCGTTTTTACGACTGGATCATCTAGAGCAATACCCGTTCCTGGCCTATTCACCTAGTCAGCGAGGATTTCACCTAATGCGTTTTACGAGAAAGTCATATAGTCAGCCAACCTCCGCCCCCCCCCCTAAAAAAATTCCTAGATACGGGCCTGCTTGCAATTGTAGCTCGACCTCTTGAAGGCTTTGTATTATAAATGCACTATTACACTGGACGAGAGTAAAATAGGATTCATCATTAAAAACAAAATATCAGGCGCGGAAATTTCGGTACAGTAAATCAAATTTCGTTTTTGCCACGCCAACTAGATTTGAGTCTCTAAACTGGCGGGAATACAAATTATTTCCTGTGTTGTAAATCTAGCTTTGATATTATCGTGGCTCGCTTGACGAATCGAAATCAAAAATTTTTTCGAAAAGTTGACTGCGCGTGTTTCAGCGTATTTGTCAAAAGATAGAACCAACGGTTCGATTCTCTATTCAGGAAGACTTCCTGATCAGAACTTCGGGCAATGTGCTGATGTTTTCAACTAGCAAGATACTTTCTTCAACCAGCTAGAAATCACCCATTGTTGATTCGATTAAAAGACCAAATCAGGCAATCGACTGAAAATTCGGATTCCTCAACCAGCCAGAACTTCTGCCATTGCCCAGTATTGGTTTCGTATTCATTTAGAGAACACCATAAATCGTACTTCTTCCAATTCTCTAGATTATTATTGCTAGTACTATGGCGATCGCAGAAAAATTTGTACACTCAAGTACACAATGTGCTGAGTCGAGTCCCATTCACATGTAAACCGTATAACCAGTATCAAACTCATATATCAGCAGATAGCGAACTTACTAAGTTTTGAAATATTACACTGGCAGACATTTTGGATTGAATATTTTGCTGACATCAAAAATTTTGTTAAGATTCTTTACGTCAAGATTTTTTATTTCTTCCCTGTTCTGTGAATTGGCTATCTACAAATTCGAGCGATGAAAAATGTGCTCCAATAAAGGATTACCAATGTGTTTTTCCACGAATTTTCAGAATTTTTTAACGCGTAATTACCGTATGTTTTTGTGATGATTGGCAGATGACAGTATCGGTCGGCGATGTGATGCCGTTTACGGTACCGAAACGCATGCGACGTTCCATGAAATTTTGTACGACGGACGATGTCGCATGATTTTCCTTTGGGATCGATTCCACTTCAACACTCTTCGACTCGTGATCCGGTTCAGATAATGTTTGCGGAGCCTAAAAGGCGAATGTTGTTCACTTTCGTCGGGAGTCTAATCCACCCGCATAACAAAAGTGGTTCAAAAAATATTGGAATAGTTTCAGCCCCTTTGCGCTCAATACATCAGTCCAAACAATACTTGCACGTAGAGGAATGCCATTATTTAAAGAAAATTTTTTTGATCCTACAGCAAAGTGCATTGTATCAAAGATCTAGTTACCCTGAAAGGAGCAATAATATAAGCATACAAACCCGGGCCTTGAACTCAACAGGATTTCTGAAACTTTGGAAAGAACATGTAAAAATAGGCAAAAGCGCCATATTCTGGAATTTCAAAAACTATCTGATAGTTCAAAATCTAGATATCTTGTAGGGGTGTGCGAGGCCGAATTTCCTCGGTAAATTTTCAGAGATATGAGATACCACTCAGTGCATTGCAGAAGGCAACGCGTCAAACCTTTGCATTAGGATTTTGCAAACCATGCTGTTTCCGTTTGGTCCGCATCGAAATGATAATGTACGTAATTTCACTGTTAATATTGATGTTACTGTTAAAAATTGAATACGTCAAGTTATAGGTTGCATGATATATGGTTCGGAAAACCAGTGACAGGACTCGAGTGGTGGAGGAAATTTTGTTTGCTTAAGGGTCTTGTGATTCAGATTCGTGGATTTTTTAGCATTTTGCTAGCCCTCTTGACGAACAATATTTTTCATATCTCCACTTTTAAACTAAACTAGCCAATAGTGCACTACAGTAATCTGATTCAAATTTTTTCATAAATTTACTAATAAAATTCGGTCTCGTGTACACCTGCGAAGTTTTGAGTTTCCGGGGGATGCTTTCGTCTATTTTACATGTTATTCCAAATTTGCAGAAACCTTCTCGATTTTAAAGTACGGATTTGTTTACTTAATTGCTTCCTTTAGGGTACCGTATATCTTTGGTACAATGCACTTTGATATAGGATCAAACAAAATTTTCCTTATATTGTGGCCAATCATCTATGGTCCAAACACTCAACAGGCTCAAGAGCCTCGAATTCCTTATTACGAATAATTGATCATCTATTTTATCCACCAAAAATCGATTAGGTAATGACTTTTCTTCCAGAAAAATTGCGAGCTACACCCTCACTATGAATAAGCTCTAGAACCTCAGCGTAATAAACGTTTCCTTTCTCTTATGGTGATCCAATATGAGCCAAAATTTACTCTGCAAGTAAGCAGTTCCCCATACAGCGTTTTGTAACTATGCAGACTTTTTTGGAACTTTCTGCAGAGAACGGAAACTATTAATCAAGAAGCTACTAATATTTTAGAAATTTCTTCAGTCGGAATAGATAAGAAGATGACGAATTTCCCGGCGTTCTGGAAGGTTGAAATGCTTAATGCTCAGTGTAACTGTGCTTCATTACTATACATTACATCAACCTGAATCGAAACAAATGTTTATAGATGAATTTATCAAGTGACTTATAGAAATACGGTACGACAGGCCAGTGCTTAGAAAACCTGATTTGCTGTAAAATAAAGTATAAAACTTTTAGATTATATTTTAATCCTAAAAATCTAACTAAATTCTGAAACTGTTGGTAGGATACAAATTCTTCCTTCCATATCGACAAGACGCTTACAAGATTCAATGTGTCGGGCGGCGGTAATTTAGGTTGCCAAAATTTGAAAGATGCGAATGATGATGACGTCGGCGAAGTACCTGATAGTTCAATTTCCTAAAAAAATAAATGGGAAGTCAGCAAAACCATTGAATAAATTTTGTGGAAGTTTAAACGTTGCACCGAAATTGATGTGATAGTTAAGTAGCCTTTCAAAACTTATTTGATAAGAGTAAGGAAACGTGCAATGCATCCAAGCCTATTCAATTGCGAAAACATGACAAGCAGATTGTAGATTGTGGTCCAGATCTTTTTTTCACGCTCTGAGAAAGACAGGAATATCGGAAGACGACAAACAGCATTTGCAATTTTCATCAAAAATATTACTTACAAATACTAAGTCCATCTCCTGCAATCTTATTGTTTTTTTACTTTTTCATATCCACCTGGAAAAACGTCATAACATATTTTTCGCATGGTACTTCATCGTGAAATTCGAATACACGCACTTTCAAAAATCAAAACTGAGTGGCATCCATGATGTGGAAAAAAGGTTGTATTGTATTTAGTAACTCGCTGGAAAGTCTACGAATCTAAGGAACATTTAGAAAATTAAAAAAGAAATAAAAAACTATGAAGCTTACAGTTTGCACACGATCCTCCTGCGCGTTGACATTTCTACCGCCGATATCGACCTGGGGTGGCGACAAAGACGTAACGCCTGAACTTTCAACATCTTCGACCGTGAAACCATCGGCGTTGCAAGGCGGCGAACATTGTAGCACCTTATCGCTCGTCGACAGCAAGGTGGACGACGATGGGACTGGATTTCTGGGCCGAGCACTTTTGCGGCGCAGGAAGTTTTCGTCGTCAGCGCTTTCTTCTTCGTCGTCGCTATTGTTATCGCAGATGACGTTTAATTCGAATTCGGATGTCTTCTTGGTTAGCAAATTCGATGTATCGTCAGTGTCTGCAAAAAGGAAAAGAAAATAATATACAGCCAATTCATGCCTTCGATTGAAAAAGATTCAAATGATAAAATAAAGATCTGTGCAAATGTATTCGTAGTTCCACAAAAAATAATTTCGAAAAGCAATAATGGCGATCATTATCATCATTAAAAAAGAGTTCTATCAAAATTTATGTTGCAGTGATGCATCGGCTATAAAAACTCGTTATCATAGTAATTAAAAACCGTCACTGTCAGGCAATCACTCATTTGATGACTTCGAAAATTCTTACCAAATGATTCAAAGGTTTTAAGCATACATATAACATGGCGATTCTAAGTTATATATCCATCTACTCACAGCTTAAGCCTTTCGAGCCTATGTTTTCATTGAGGTTTTGCACGTCGTTTGATAATCGACTTGAGGAATCAGTTGTTAAATTTAGTAGGTCTTCTTTTTCCGAACAGTTTTCGCCGACGGAGCAAGAGCTCACATCACAGACAAACGCATCTAACGACTGTTCGCGATTGTTGGTTGTTCGATCCGCTACTTTCCTAAAATCAATATCCTATGTTGATAGGGAACATCGCTATGGAGAGAACTCCAACTCCTAAATCAAAATTTTGACACAAACTTGATTTGATTTGAAAAACTAGTTTTGTCCGAAATGAAAATTCTTAAGAGGTGGAGAAAAATAGCAGTAAGACAAAAAATCCTTTTCAACAAAAATGTAATTTTTTGATATCTTTCAGTTGTAAAATTTCAAGAAATTCTTCCAAGTTTAAAATTGAGGACTTTTTCCAGGCACTGAAAATTGTTTTGCTGGAGTTATCAAGTAATACAGTTTTTGTCAAGATCTATTCAAACCCCTATTGTCGACAGATCAGTAAGATATTTGGAGATTTCATCATACATCGAAAGCAACCTGGGCAATGTGCTGATGGAATCGATCAGCTAGATAGTCCAGCAGCTATAAAACCAAAAGGATCAGATAGAAATCAACGACTTTTCATTAATCAGGCAACCAACCGAATGTTCGTATCCTTTAACGAGCAAAATTTTCGACTATTGCTCAGAATTGATAAAGTGAGATGAAAGACTGACACTCATGTAACGGTAAACTCACTCTCATGCAACGGGATCCATAGGTCTGGAGCGTCGGGCAATTTTCATGCGGTCGGGGGTCATTAATTCCCCAAAATTTTAGGGGTGGTCTCTGATGGTAGAAAAATTCGATTTTTTTCACCAAAAAAGGCGGAAAACGAATCAAACAATAGTATTTTTTGTCTAAAAACCGAAAAAAATGTATTCGATAAAATTGACGTTTTTGACCATTTTTCGTTCAAAAATTGACATTTTTGATCAAAAAATTAACATTATTCAGTATTTTTCTGACCAAAAGTATGGGGGTTCCTATAACTACCATATAGCAAGTCGTAGGCTTGGTAAATCCTGCGGGTCTCCCGATGGTTAGTCATATGATCAACGGTTTCTGGGGCGTGGGTTGCTATAGCACTTCCCCCAATTACATGTATGATGTAAACTCCACTAGAAGTAATCCATTATTGGCATAACTTACCGCAAGCTCGACGATTGCAATTGCATTATTTGTGACTCATCGTATTTCAGTTCGCCATCGACCCACTGCAGGCCTGTTCTATTTATATCAGCGAAGGTTGAAATAAATTGGCCTAAAGCTTGGAATGCAGCCCCTTGAACCTGAAAGATTATCATTTTTGACCCTATATTTCTACAAAGGCATGAAAAGGATTCTTAACCACACAAAATGTTGCAGAAAGTTAACAAGCAGTGCAACTAACTGAATGAAATTGACAGTATTTTATATAGGGGTAGTTCCTATGTAGGAGGAATCACACTTCGACTCGCACATTTATTTAATAATCGCCGGTTGAGTTGTTGTAACCCGAGCTCGGCTTGAACTTCTCAATATCAGGTTCAGCTAAACTGGACGTCGATTTTAACTTTTACAGATTCGAGTTCGGTTCCAACTAAACTCCAGGTCAAAATACGAGCTCGTTTTCAATTGGGAAAAAAACGGAAAATGTTTTCTTTTCATGTCATGAAAAAGACAAGATTTGACAAGCAGGTTTCAATTGACCAGCGTAATCGGATGACTAGCCAATGCGTTCACAATAGCCGGCATAACACAAAATGACCCAAGACGTTATCAAGAGGCGGATAATTTACTAGTCAGACAGCAAAATTTTCTCAATTTCTCGAGGCTGAGTGCAAAATACTGTAATTGTGAAGGCATATTTAAACGGATGACGGATACAAAGGAATCTTGCCTAGAAAATCTCAGGCACGAAAACCACCATCTGTCCTCCTACTAAATGCGTGAAACTGTAATTCAAACCTGGACAATGTGTAAATATTTCCAATCAGCTTGGTAGTGGCGGCTAAATATCAACCACTTCTTTCATAGATCTGACACACCAAACAAAAATTAGGATTCTTCAACTATCGATAAATTCTGCTATTTCTAGCACTTTTTGTGCTGCCGAAAAATCTCACTAACCCATCTGGATGTATCGGCGAGCAAGACAATAAACACCGGCGCCAATTCACGGCGTCTGGTTTGCATGCAGCATAAATTGGACACGTCGGGAAAACACTCAGCGCAAGCTTTCCTCACGCCCCAAACGGCGTCTTGACTGAGCGATATCAAGTAAAGTACGAGCACTTTTTCGGTCAATTCCGGTCCCAAAACTTTGCAAATTTCCCCGAGATGCGTCGCGCAAGTCTGGAAATGATCGAAATTCCATATAATCCACTAGATACATCGGGGAGAGCTGACCATGTTTTCATGGCGCGCCAAAATAAGCATATGAAGCATAAATGTCACATCGAAATTATTTAGCAACGAATTTTCAAAAATTAATGATGGGGTGATACGTGAAAGTTAAGGAAACGTCATAGAAAATAGAAGGAATATTACGAGATATAAAATGAGGCTTCATTGGGTTTCTCATTCGTTGATTAACGTATATATGGATGGAAATATAAATAATAAACGTATATATGGATGGAAATAGCTTACTAGTGCACATGCCGTGGCGCATCAGGATTTTTTAAATAAACTATAAACTAGATAATCACCCAAGATAATCAACCAACCAACTTATCATGGGGAACAATCCATCAATCAACTAAGCAAATCAGAGAACCAACTAGCCAAACCAGCAAGAACATCGACGAACCAACCAAACAGAAAATTAACAAGCAAATCAGGGAGCTAATGAACCCACCAGAAAATATAAGGAACAGTCAACTAACCACTAACTAGGTGATCAACCAATCAGCCAACCAACCGTTGGATCAGGAAATCAGCCCACCAATCAAGGATTTAGCGAAACAATCAGCCAGGAATCAACCAACCACTGAATCAGAGAATCAACTATCTAACCAGGAATCAATGAACGAAATAACCATGAAATCGACCAAACAACCACCAGTGTTTTTTTTGCCGGAGGCAAATGAAAATTTTTTGGGGCAAACGGAATTGAAGTAGTCATTTGTACATGTACAAACGGCTCTTCTCTGTTTGGGAAAGAAAATTTTGGGGATAAGGTACAGAAAATATGCATTTTGGTGGATTTTAGAAGTTCGTAATCTCAAAATTTTCCGGCGCTTTGCGCCGGTTTTAACTTTAATAATCATTATTATGCATTACCTAGCTCAGACGCGGCTTTCAGAATGTCTACCTTCACCTATCATTTGATGTATAATAGTTTTCATCATCTCAAACGTATTATCTCATGTTTTAAGTGGTATTGTTTCAAGTGGTCTTCATTATTTTATCATGTTTTAAGTGGTCTTCAATATTTTATCTTGATATTTAATGGAGATTCACAGTTTTTCAGTGGAACATTTCTTGAGAAATATTACGTCAAGTCTGTAAACTTTTTGAAGCAATTATTCCTTTCTCAATCTAAAATCAATCCGGAGGCTTCATGGAAGTAGTTTTCGGAAATTTCTACTCTTCTACTCATATCCTTTCAGCCAAGTTCACGAGAGTAACGAATAAACTACTGGTTTAAAAATTGTTCAAAAAATATTCTAAAAATTACGACATTTGAACACTAAATTCGGATCTAATTCTTGAAATAAATGTTTGGAAAATTGATTTTCCAGCATCGCCGAATGTCAATACACAAAAAAAAATTTTCCGGCGCTATGCGCCGGAAAGATTAACATTTTTTCGGGCTTTCACTTGTCATCCTGGAGGACTTAACCACCGGTTTATCATATAATGCAAATTCATCATGCTATTGAATAGTTTTCTAGACAAATTGTTCCACAATGCTTGCAAATTAGACTCAAAAATTTCAATTTTTTGTTCAATTTTAATGATTTTTTTGTTAAATTTGAAAATCACACTGATTTGGTTATTAGTCTTTGGCCATGACATAGAGGAACACAGGTTACTCATTTATACCTATTTTTACTATGTACAAATTGTACAAATGAAATATTGGCTGTCGTTTGTACATGTGCAAATGAATCATGTAGAAAAAAAGCCTGCCAACCACCCAATTCAACCATGGAATCAGCATACCATCCAGAAAATCATCCGACCAATCAGGGAATTAACCAACAAATCAGGGAATCAATGAACGAATCAACTTTAAAATCAACCAACCAAGGCATCAACCCACTAATCGAGAAATCAACCAATTAAACAGAGATTAACTAACTAATCAGGAAATCAACCAACCGATCAGGGAATCCATGAATACTATGAGGTAGAACATTTTGAGATTTTGACATTCTAAAACGCACCAGAATGTACTTTTCTGACTTTTCACGTTTCCAGGCATATTTTTTCCTCTGAACTTTCAGGTTTGCTAGATACACTGGCACGTCCTCAACAGTGTGTATACTTTGAAATACATTTGAAAATCAACTTTGACTGCATTCGGCAATCAACCAATTTTTTGGGCTGACTGGTACCAGATGAACCGATAAGGTTTGTTCAGGTGTGCTTAATGCATGATGTATACGTCAAAATTCAATTTTATCACTCAAAAAAGCAGGATGATTATCATTGATTATATTCTATTTGATCAGAGGCAAGAAACAAATATATTTTTCAACTCAAGGGTTACATTTCCGAAAGTGAATGATAAAATTTTTGGTACACCCCGCTATCACTCAAGTGTCATAGATGTTGAATGAACTAGTTTTAAATGAGAAAATGTATTTTTTTAAAGTGATATATTTGAGCAAAAAATTACTTTATCAAATAATTATGGTTCAAAAATCGACAAATTTGCTACGATTTCCGTTTACGATTTGGTACTAATTCACAGAAACCATACTGTGAGTCATTCTAAGACGTTCAATGTTTTATACTAATAGAGATATTGGACACTATCATTAAATAGACGCTCAAGCATACACACCTGTGTTATTGGTAGAGGAACAGGACGAGTGCTTCGCTCTCTGGGTGCATCGCTACGTCCCAATGCCTACGAAAGATTTGACTCACCAACATATGCTTAACCATAAAATGCCGTCAAAGATAGCTGCCCGCCAAATCTACTAATCAAGTTCTTTTTGGTTTTTTGGTCACAATTATTTATCAAAAGCGATTGTTTTCACATGATCTATAACATAAAAAAGCGCGATAGGTATTTCATCGGACTTGAATATCTCCAGCGCTTAGCACTGAAAGAAAATTTTAGATGACATTCTATAGCGTTTTATAAAATGAATACTAAGATTCAAAAATTAGGCAAGCAACGGTGAATCTGAATGGCTTCTTCAGATAGCAAGAACCTCTGCTATTTTCCCATGCTGATGATATTTTAATCATTTTCCAAATGCCAAAATTATGTTCATGAAATCCAAAAATTCTAAAGCGATGCAGAACGATTTTGTAAAAATCGTCTAGAATAATCTTCATTTTTGTCAAATAAAGTGGAAAAAATATAAGGTCAAACATTCATCCATAACATGCTGGTTTCTGAAAGCTATAAGCATAAGCTAGGATGACATTTTCTAACCGCACAAGAGAAATGATACCAAGAATCAAATGCATTGAAATACGGCGCTAAGCGCCGGAAAATTTTCGGTATTTTCCATTTCAAAATGCATAAAAGTGCATCTCCGCACAGTAAAGGCCCTGCCATACTTCGCCCCGCGGTGCCGGTTGTCCTATTCATACTAACAGGCGGCGCCGCGCGGTGGCTTGTCATAGCCGTACGGCGCCGCTTTTTTACTTCTGGATTTTGCTCTTCTCAAAAAATGTGTATTGGTTTAGTTGAAACCTGATGGGGCGCCGCGCGGCGCCGCAAAAATTACGAAAACCTATTCATACTTCAAAGGCGGTACCGCGCGGCGCCGCTTTTTAGTATGAATAGAACAACCGGCGCCGCGCGGTGAAGTATGACAGGGCCTTCAGCCCTGTAGCCTAATCAAAAAGGGTGGTTAGGCTCTCATTTTTACAAGCCAATTCGGCTTGTGCCATTAAATTTTTATGAGCCAATCAGAATTTTTAGGAGCCACGGCTCAAAATTGGCCTAAAAAAACCTGCTACTAATACCAAAAATGACGACTCAAATTCGATCTCTCTTAATGAAAAAACCCAATATTTCGAAAAAAATCAATAGTGCGTATAGTAGGTTTTATACAGATTCTATAAGACCAAATCCCTGATTTTTTTAGGGGAAATCTCCAGCTTTTCTCTGCATAAAATCATGTATTTCTATACCGAACAGACGGCCCCATGGGGAGGGGTATGAGGGGGGTATTACCCCTACCTAAAGTCCTTAAAATTGATCACTGGTTGCCTAATTTTGAGACAAAATGGCGTGTTTAGTGCACATTTTAGCTACACTACCCCGACAAATTTTCAATTTTACCCCCACCTGAAAAATCTGACCTTGGGGACTTCTGATACCGAAAGTCAGTCAAAGACACAAGTAGTCCATTTTGGACCATTGCATGGGATGACAATCACAGCACTGATAACTTTTTTGCTTATCCAGTCTGCAATAATCATCCACGTTAATAAGTAGATTATTGGAGTTTATACTTTCCACTTCAGACGTGAAAAGCCTATGTTTGAACTTTGAACATCATGACAACTCGTCATGCTAAAAGTCCGTCCTTTCCAAATGAGTTTCGAAAAGAGAGGTGCTCATGTGAATAACAAACAAGCTACGCAGGTTTGCGATCACCTTTTATGACTCATGGGTTTTTTTAGCACGGTGGTAATGAAAACCGAGTCGTGCCAAATCTATAATCGGGGGGAGGACTATCCCGCCAACTTGGTCGAACATTGAACCCAAATTTTGGGACTCCATCTCCAACTCGGTCGGACTTAGTACCCAAATGTTGAAACCATCACCGCACCTCTGGAAGATTGGGCAAAAAATCGGTATTTTGACCTTTTTTGGAATTTTTCGACCATTTTTCGGTTATTTTGGATCATTACCAGAAGTCCCCGAGGTCAGATTATTCTGGTAGGGGTGAAGTGGAAAATTTGCGGGGGTAGTGTAGCTAATTGTCCACTAAACACGTCATTTTGTCTCAAAGGCAACCAGTGATCAATTTCAAGAACTTTAGGTAGGGGTAATACCCCCCTCATACTCGTCCCTATGGGGCAGTCTGACCATTACCCAAGAATTTGCGGAAAATGGATACAACCCAGAGGTCCCCAAGGTCAGACATTCCCAATAGGGGTAAAGTTGAAAATTCGCGGGGTAGTGTAGCTAAATGTCCATTAAACACGTCATTTTGTCTCAAAATTAGGCAACCCGTGATCAATTTTAAGAACTTTAGGTAGGGGTACCCCCCTCATACCCGTCCCTATGGGGCAGTCCGACCATTACCCAAGAATTTGTGGAAAATGGGTACAACCCAGAGGTCCCCAAGGTCAGACATTCCCAATAGGGGTAAAGTTAAAAATTTGCGGGGTACTGTAGCTAAATGTCTATTAGACACGTCATTTTGTCTCAAAATTAGGCAACCAGTGATTTTTAAGGACTCAAAGTAGGAAAAATATGGTACCCATCCCACAAATTTGGAATTCACCCTCCCCCAACCGACTAGAAATCTTACAGGTATGAGTATTGCTAAAAGAAAACTCAGACGTTGGCACGCGCTCTAATGACTGATAGTGGGAAATGTTCGAGAGAAGTCCGAAAATAAAATTAAATAGAACATTTTAACAAATTGTGGTAGAAAAAAATCAAAAATAAGACGTCATTTTCTAGCATTCATTCCATAAGTTCCACAAAATAGGAAATTCGTTCGGAGTGCTTATTTTGTTCACATTCGTTTTAAAGTACCAACATCAAGCTCGATTTCATGAATCGATAATACAATAAAACCAGGCAATCTACAAACTCACACATCAATTTCAGACCGACGAAGTATGTATCATTTGTCAACCGTGCTAACTGTGCTAGTTAACGAAATATTTTTTTGTTAACACGAGTGGGACTCGGGCTAAGAAAACGTGGATGGATATATAGATTAACAGTCAGCTACAAAGAAGAAAATGTTAGCTTTGTGATGCACAGTCATCCCAGTCCTATGGATTTGATTGCATTTTTACATGAGGCCTGATAGATAATTTTGAATGTTTAAAATTAGACGCCCAGTACTGGCTATTCTGTAGGGTAAAAATTATATCACAATTTCTTAATCCTTAGCTAATGATTAATACGAAATTAAAGTTCCTTGATAAAAGATTTATTGATTTTAAAATTGACCCTTCTAATTTGAGAATGTCGACATTGAGGAAGTTTTTTTGCTCAACCTGCATGCTTGTTTTGAATTGCAGTCAAGGGAACTATAGTCCGTTTATTTTCTGTGGAATTCTTTAAAATTGAAAAATCACAATTAAATCCGTACTGTCAACAAGTATTTTACACAGAGCCTTCATAATGAATTTCTAGTTAAAAATTGCTGAAGAAGACTATTTAGCCTGATGTGAAATACAGTTCTGCATAAAATAATCAGAATATTACAAAAGAAGTTGGTTTCACTTTTCTTATTCAGAGGCATTTCAAAAATGGCAGACTATAGCAACACACCTACACTTTGCATATTTCCTGTTTGAGTGTACATATTTACAGACTGGATTGTTTCACAGAAACTTTAGGAACTTCCTGCACAAATTGAAATTCTTGATCAAGGAGTTGACGAAGTTTTGGATCCAGGGTTCATTTTTCCATTTGAGACAATTAACGATACAAGGAACGGCCAGGGTTTTGGTGGCCCACGAATGACACATATTATTGAATAATGAGCACGAAATTCTACCGGGAAAAAAATTTTTGACTGTTCAAATGTAGATCAGTCTATAAACTTCAGCCCGTTAGAAAACGACTAGTAAAAACTGTGATATTACTAATACAATCAAATACTAGTAGCCATAACCATATGAATAATTAAGAAGGTGCTAGAATTATGAACTTAAACTGCCAGGCTGAATCAGAAATAAATTCGTAAAATTTTGAGTGGTTTGGAATTTAACTTAATTTTTGACTTTACTGATATATCTAGCTTTTTCTGAATTGAATTTATCTGAAAAAATACTTTACGTATTGTTCTGAGTTTCTGCTGGTCTTCCGGTCAACAAACTGTTATGACCACATAATATATTGCTGGGATCATGTCGCGTCATAAATTTCTGCCCAGTATGACTGTCTCTTTTGTACGAGCCACTTAGTATAAATATACAAAGATTGCGCTCTAAAATTTTTAAAAACGAAATTTTTCACTCTAGCCTGACAGCAATATTTTTTTCAAATGTTCGTTATTATAATTTTTTGTATCCAATTCAATTCTTGCCAAAATACTCTGTCTTTTAGAATCGTATCATACACGTTGAAAAGTCAGAGAACGACAATTCTTATCAGAAATCTTGATTTCTAGATTTTTAATATGAAACTTGGGACAAGAAAAACATCCTCGTATGTTCGTTAAGTTATTCAATGTCTCATATATTGATTGGCAACAGTTTTTTTTGTACTTAACAAACGAAACGGTCTAGAGTACAAACGAAAATTTTGGCTTCGCTTGTACCAGTACTAACGAAAATTTTTGTGCGAAAAAATTTTTTGTCACTCAATATACAGTATTAATGGACTTATTAGGACCTGCTTGTTATGCGTCCGCATCGATAACCACAAACCAGCAGGCTATGGCATAATAAAGCTTTTTGTGGAGTATTTTACTAGTGCATGTTCTGTGCCTCATGATTAACTGTCTAATGTGATCGGTAGTCTTCTTCTGTGTCTCGTGAAAATGGCCAACATATTCATATTTCACATCATGTTTGTTGCATTTGATTACAATGAATGTGTTTTCCGCAAATTTTGAAGCACAAACGGTTTTTGAGAGGTCGTTTGTGCCAGTACAAATGAACGGTACCGTCCCAACACCGCCACCGTCCCAACTCCGCCACTTTCGTGTCCCAACACCGCCACCGTCCCAACTCCGCCACTTTCTTGTCCCAACTTTCGCAATCTTTCAAAAATTTTCTTTTTTGTAACGCGTTAAACTTAACCAAATGTGCTTATCAGATCTATGAATGAACAATATTTTAAGATATAAGCGATGTTTCATTGTTTGACAAACGTTAAGAACTTTTCTTCCGGAACAGAAAATACAAATCCGGATCATTACGCGCCGCAATTATCACTAAATTACTCTTTAATTCCTGATTCATAAAATTTTCAATAGGACCAGAGTCACCCATGATTTGATTACACAAATTCGAATCAATTGACAACAAGAAATGAAAACAGACACGTATAGTTATATTATAATGAGCAAAGCACAGTTATTTAGGTAATATGCTAATGAAGTAAATTCCGGTCTCACGCTCGTTGTTCTATTTTTGGTTATTTCGGTAAAATCGTTTGTATAGTTAAGTACGACTATACAAACGGAGATTATAATATAGATATACCATGAATTTATTGCTTAAATAATATCAGTTTTTGCCATCCTATGAATTAGTAATGTCATGTTGTCAAGTTACAAAAAAAACTTTGTTACAAAAAATAAACTTTTTGAAAGATTGCGAAAGTTAGGACAAGAAAGTGGCGGAGTTGGGGCACGATCAAATGAACTGAGTACAAAAAAACACTGATTGACAATGTATTTTTGATAATGAACAATTAAAAATAACGTCAATCCGTTCGATCGAACACTGGAAAGTTTTCTGATATTCCTCATCCTTTGAAAACATAGAATGTTTGTGTTACTTGGAGACCCAGTATTTGTCTAAGGGTTGATTGAAAAATTTGTTCATACAACATGGTCAAACATTGATCTCGTGTGAAACTATTGGCAATATGTTAAAATCAGATAGTCTTGCACCTTTTCTTGCTAGTGGAGATATCTCGAATAAGACTGGAAAGTGAAGAAACTTGTTTAGTCACATAAAAAATTTTATTCATGAGTTGGTTGTTGAAGGTGATCACTAATGAAGAAAAATAAATGCAATTTTATTCAACAGAACGTGTTGAAAAATTCAATCAAGAATGCAAAAAACTGTTTCAACCTGTCACATACAAATTGCAGTTTCTAGAAAACTCACACAATATGAAATACTTGAAACAGAAGTAAAAACCGTAAAATATAAACCCCCAAAAATCTAGGTTCTCTTATTTTCAGTTTCACCGTTTCGGCTAACAGGAACATCTCTAATGTATATTGTAAAAGTTGTTACCAAAGCGAACCAAATAATATGGATACTAATGGGAAGTTTTCAACATATTATAAATGTTCGTAGTCGCAAGTTTGAAGAACGGACGAAAAAATGAAAAGCATTCAATCACGTAATAGTTCCTCCAGAATTCAATGTTGTCAGAATGTGTCTACGCAAAGGGAAACCATATTTGTTACGTATGTAAATTATGTTTACGAGTGCTTTCCTACAATTTACTTCATTAAAAAGCTATCCTGAATATCAACAAAATAGTTATTGGCATCTGGTTTTTCGATGTAAACAATGTCTTACATACCTTCCGTATATGGAACAATGGATCGTCGCATAATTCTGTGAACCGATTCAAGAAAAGTTGTATGACTTTGTCGCGTCCCAGAACCGACACCAACTTGCATAAAAGCTAAAAATAGAAGAGAAACATCACATAAGCGAGAAATCATGCAGGCTATTATCGACAATGTAATCAGTAGTACAACACATAAACGAGAAATGAGAGGTAAACAAAGAAAACGGTTAATTCAAGCTCAGCTATCAAAGCTGGCTGTGATATGAACTTCGTCAGAGAAAATCTACAAATCACTTCCGCCTTGATAGCTTAGCAAGAAATTGAGCCATGTATTTCATGCATAATGCAGACGTGAATTTGAGGAATATTGAATTCAAAACTGCGTATTATTGTGCTCATCAAAGCTGGCTGTGATAGAATCGCAAAATTTTCTAGCACTACCCAACAGTCAACATTGATGGCACAATAAAAACGCGGTGCGTTGCAAAGAATAAAGCTCGCTAGAAAATAAATTCAGATTATTTATCGTACGCCGCGGTATAAATACAGCGAAAATTTTCCTAGTAAACAACAAAAATTTCGGCCGGCAGCTGGCCGTTTGCGAGGTTTTCGACCTAGAAATACAACGAGGGCCGGTGTTGTTGGCGTACTGTAACTTTCAGCGTATCATACATGTCAAGGAGTAAATGTACGTGAAACCTTGAAAATCCATGCAAACAAGCCACCTGTCGTCATTTCATGACCATGCATATAATAATGCATCATCACTAATATACAAAAGTTGAAATTTCAACGCGGGAAAATAAACATGCGCAATGATATGATGTGATGGCGTTGTTTTGCAAAATTTGAGGCGAAAAACAGAGTAGCAAGAGGATTTTCAAATTTCGTAATCAAGCTCTCACTTACTACCCATGTCTTTCACCCCACAATTCGCGTATTCGCACTTCACAATAGTAAATCGTCATAATTGTCCGAATTTTTCTAAGCTACAGTAAGTAAGTTAAACAAACAATATTATTACGTATGATTACGCTAACATGTGCAACAGAATAATAGAAATGACACATACGGGGAAACTAAAACCTACTAAAAATCAAGAAATGCGCTCTAAATAATGAAGAAAAACATGGCGGGCTAAAAATAAAACGTAATAATACCCAGCGTCATGATGATTGGATAAAAACGTGAGCACTCTTTTAGAAAAAGGGAGGCATACGAGCGATGTACACTCCTCACCATCAATTCGCACACATTTTCACAAGCTTTCGCTGCTGCAACTGCTCGGCTAGCCTGGCCCCCTCAACTACTAAAAATCGAGGATATTTTTGAAACTGGCCGTTTTATACTGCATACGTACAATAATATCTGTTTCTTCCCATTTTTCAGTCCTCTGTCTCACGGCGGACAGCCGAGTATTTACATGCAAGATAGAAACGAAAATTGACACAATAAAAATGCCAAAAATAGAACCGAAAAGAATAAGAATGTTGAGCAGGATAGCACGGAAAACTGTCCGCGTCACTCTTCGCGCAGGCGCACACAAGCGGGAGGTGGTCTTGGCCTTAGAAAAATAAAAAAAGAATGCTGCGCCCATTTTTTCCATCGTTCATCTCACATGCAAGAATAACATGTAACAAAAAGCCCAGAAAAAATTCAAGCAAGAAAAGCGGGAACCAAATAAGCTAAAAATAGCTTAGATACGCGTCGATCTGCCCGAGTAGAACTACAAAGGCTGAAGGGCATAGCGAGACAATCGGCTATAGACTATTCAGATTAAAAGTTTGAAAACTTACTTTCACAATTTTTTACACAGATCCAGGGAGTAATTCATTTTATGTAGTAGAATTTTCAGTTTTACATTCTCTTTAACCGCGGTATAATACTTTCCATAATTGATTCATTTCAAGTATGGATTCTTTAAACGACTAAATATTGTTCTGATTTACGGCAGTTCGACGTTTGAGATGGTTCCCAAAAAAAGTTCAAACACAGATTTCAAGAATATTGGGGGGAATTCTCTGTGGAATCTTCAAACTTCTGAAGCAAACGCATAATTAACCGGAAAATATAGAAAAATGTTAAATTTAGGCGACAAATTTTTCCAGCGAAAAGTTCTTACATTCACATTAGTTAGTTAAGCAGCAAGCCAGTAAGTAATATTTAGTAGGAGAAATTCTATACTACAAACACATTCGCAAACTTCGATCATCGTAAAACAACAATACATTGAAAATATCGTGGCGTTATGAATAGAATTAAATGATCCAATCGGGAACCAGAAAAGGAATTATTGCACGAACACGCTATTCTCAAGAATCAACGATCGCGGAAAATGAAAAAACAAGGCGTGACTAGTCGCGATTTGTCGTGGAATTTTACAAACTATTTTTAGAAAGTTGAAAAAATAGAGCTTACCCCAACGGATTCGATCCTTATATCGTCCTTGTTACTTCCTTTGACCGACAATCGAAGTAAAACGGGTAACAAATTATGTTCGATATCTTCTGGAAAAATTAATTTTTCATGTGGAAAAATATATAAATACGTGCATAAAATTTATTTACAGAAAAATCACCGAAACATTATTTTCCAAGGTGATAAAAACTTGGTGAAAAAGTCATGAAATAATCACCTTATCAACAGAAACGACTTTGTTTACTTATCCTCGATCCAAGATATGGTCATTTTTTCGCGTTATTTATGCAACTATTTTCAATTTTTTCTGAGTAAACAATAAAAAATGGGTAGAACATATGTTAAAATCCTGCGGAAAATATCGTTCCTTTTTTCCGTCGAGTAAACAAAGTCGTAAAAATTCTAGACCGCTACGATCGAAATTGATGATTCGAACAATAAAAAGAAAAAGCTGAGGAAAACATACATACAAAAACCAGCCCAATAAAGAAAAAACGCAAAAAATCGAACATAATTTATTCCCCGCTCGTCACATGAAAATAATAAGTAGGTATTTGAGGATTTGGAGTCAAAAATGAGACTTTTTATTTGTTTACTGTATTTTTTCAAAAAAAAATAAAAATTATGTTGACTCACCGGGCGTGAGTAGATCTTGTTCGATCAAAATTGATACTGCTGTATAGGATGTTTTTCGCACCTGCAGAAAGAAAAGAAAATGTCTTAATCAACGGAGATAATGTTTTTTTTATTTTTTCGTTCGTTTTTAGCTGTCGTGAATTATTTGATTGTTATAATTAATTTTTGATAATTATAAGTTTGACTATCCGACATAGAAAAAAATATGAATCATCATTTGTGTTTGCAGAATCAAGGACTTTCAGTCATATGTAATATGCGGAAAATCTAAGACTAGCGCGACCTGGCGCAGAAAAGTATTTCTACTATTAACAGATTTCGGGAAGAAACCTTCTGGGTAACATACTTGTAAGACCTCCGACCTGTTGGGGGGGGGGGGGGGTAAATCCGAAATTTGGGGGGGGGGGGTAGAAAAAGTCAAAATTTTCCCCAAAAAAGGCCAAAAAACATACACTTTTTTGCAAATTTTTTTAATTTTTTTCCAAACTGGGGGGTTGGATGATGTTGGGTACATGCTTGGCCAAATTGGGGGGTCCCCCCCCCCCAAGTACAGGTATGCTGGGTAAGAAATTTTCTTAAAAAACCGAGTTGAAGTCAGGAAACCGGAGATCAAAATTATGGAATTAACAATCGACCAAAAATTAGATCCAAGGTGACGACCACGCGAATTCTTGCCTTTGCCCTGCGTTGGCTTATTCTTAAAATAGACCTTTCTGTTATTGAACATAAAATCAATAAATTTGGAAATATCTGAAAATATATAGATTATTAAAATCGAAACTATTTTGAATCTTGGAAGAAATTTGACTTTTGAATAACGAGCGGAAATTCTTTTGTTTCAATTTTTCTAAATTGAATAGGAAAATTTAGTTTTTTTAAATTATGAATTTTTGCGGATACTGACTGTGCAGGGGAAGATTTTCTAGAGACAAATAGAGGACTCAATGTATGGATCCCCTCACTCCCCATGTTGATATATGGTCAAAATCTATCGGTGCGAAGCGTCATCTATACTTCATCCGGATGCACCCGGAAAGGGCAAAGACGCCGGACAGCGGGAACTGTCTTCCGAACTCTAAATATCCATAGGGAAGGAGAGTTGGCTTACCGTCTTCAAGAGACGCTCTGTCTGACTACAAGTGGCGAAAAAATGTTTGGAGAGGGGTCCTCGTCAAAGCAGGAAAGGTGTCTGCTTTGTTTCGATTTGGATACACGAGAGCGCATAAATCAATCAAATATTAGTGAAATCATCAGGGTGGAAAGTCAAAAAACGTAGTATGATATGAAGGCATTATACAGACTTGTTGCGTCAAAAAAACGTCATTTCGCACCATATTTAGGGTACATAATAGTAATATTTAGTAGGGAAAAACGGGAACGGGAAGACTGGTCTTTCATTCCGAGAACAGTATGGCTGATAATTCGGATCGTATTTTGATTGGGGTTCAGAAGAACGAACAGCTCATAAGTATATATACAAGTGTGTCCTACCTTTTCTGCTGTAAAGGCATCATTAAGAACAGTTTATGAGTGTGAAAGGCTCACAGGCGCGAAAGACTCCTGGGGCCGTATCATAAAGGAGGTTAAGTCTAGTCTATAGACCGAGTTAAAGTCTACAGACTGGTCTACATTTAGACCGGGCTAAAGTCTGTATTTATAAAAACAAATTTTGGACCTTACAGTCTCACTATGGCGCCCGTCTCACTTTAGCGCCTGTCTCACTTTGGCGCCCATCTCGCTTGGGCGCCCGTCTCACTTTGCGCCTCGTCTCATTTTTGCGCCCATCTCACTTTGGCGCCCGTCTCACTTTGGCGCCCATCTCACGTTGGTGCCCGTCTCACTTTGGCGCATTGTATGTTCTAATAAACAAGCGATAGGTCTTCATCTGTGCAAATTTTACGCGCAGTTTTGCATAACCATAATGGCTATAAATAGCTCAGGTCACCCTGTATAGCTCTCTCTCTCTCTAAATGGTGGAAAATGTAATGATCAGTTACCCTGCTAAACTTTACTCAATAAAAACACTTTTAATGAAACTAAAATGGCTGATTTCGAGGAAGCCGGCTTTATCGTGTCTTTGTATTGTGAAATATCAATCTTGGTTTGTGAAAGTAGAGTTAATCCGGATCTTTTTTATTTGTTCAAAAAGAGGTCATGCTACAGTTCGTGTCAAATCCGGATCACGGTCACAATCCACCGTGTGCGCCTTACCCGATCCGAAGTTGAAGCTAAGCGTATCAAACGTGAAATGACTTTATATTTTTTCTAACTTTTCACCAATTTTTATAACCGTGCGAATTTTGTGCGAAATCCTACAATGTACAATGAGTTTCCTGTCAGACAAATCTAAGGGATCACATATATCTCGAAAAACTCTTTGTCGCCTCAAAACCCTTTGATATCTCACACCCAAATTTTGTTGTATTTTGGTTTTGGTCGGGGCGGAGATGATGCGGCGTGAGCAGGATTGGGGTTCCGAGGTTGCGTCCTTAATGTACGTGCGTCCCACGCCCACGTTTACCCGATTACCTAATTACTAGTACTTAAACCCCGACAATAATTATCCCAACAATTAAAGAAAGCCTAGTTTCTTTAATTGTCTCCCTTCTATCTCACTAACTAGAAACGAAAGGGCTTTCCTACCTATTTATTACTATACAATACAATAAACGTACGAAAACTTACGTGACAAAATGCGACGGGCGAGGCGAAAATAAAAGTAACAATAATAAGTCAACTCCCACGCACGGGCGAGCAAAGACGAAAAGGCGTGGTGGGAGGCTGCTAATATATACTAGTGGTGGCTGGCGGGGCACACAACTAGTAAAGAAAAAATAAAAACACACGTAAAATATACGTTAACGATAAGTGAAGAGAGAGACCAGCGCACGCGTACCGACGTGCGCTACAGTAAGATGGCCACTGGTGGTCCGCGTTGCTCTCTCCACTTGCCACCTGCGGGCCTGTGACGCGTTTTGACAAAACAATAAAAATCGGTGGAAAACACACTACAACACCCCTCCCCCCTTGCAGTAGATCGCCCTAAGCGATCGTCAGGAAACACCGAAAAGAACATGCAAGGGGAAGGGCTCCGCCACTACAGGCCGTCGCCGGGGTTGCCGAAGATTCTTCGGCGTCACACAGCGGGGCCAACGGAGTTGTTGGGGTAGTTTGAGCCGATTTTTGGGGCGGCGACCATAAGCCCAGCGGCGGAGTGTACGGACAAAACGGGGCAAGTGGGGGCGTGTAGCGGGCCACCGGCGGTCAACTTACTGTGTGCTTGCAGCGTCGGCTGCACGTGCTCTAGAAACTAGTACAAAAGTATAAAGCAAAATGAGATTAGAAATAAAACAACCGGATCGAAATGAGGTTAAGAAACACAAAAAACGAAGAAAAAACAATGTTACTGTACAAAAAGCTCTTGTCAATGGCGGCGGCGATAACGAGTATCGGATGCGGAGCGGTGATTTCGTTGCGGATCGCGGCGGTCGCGTTCGTTTCGTCGGTAGCGATCGTTGTGGTAGCCGTGGGGATCGTACGGGTCGTCGTGACCATCAAAACGAACGTTACGGGAAAATCGGGATCGACCGTAGTCAGAGGTATCCCGTCGGCGGGACGATGAGGTTGACGTTTGAGGTTGAAGCGGCGAGAGCGGGTTCACGCCTGGTGCTGGCAACTGAGTGGCAATTAACGACGGTTTGTCGGACGGCGTCCCTGTTGGCGGCAACGGTCGGGGTGGCAAAAGATTCCACCGGGCAGAAAAGTCGTGCCGACGCAGCAGGGGCGCGGGGCGATCCGTCTCGCTGTGGTATTGCAAATAAATTTTTCGGATGTCGGCGATTTCGGGCGGCTGTGGAAACGGTGCGTAGCTCGGGTAAGCCATCCAGCTGTCGATGAGTCCGACAGCGGTGTTGTAGGCTTGGAGCAGGCACGAAGGATTATCCAGGCCGCGGGCTTCGTATAGGAAAAGAGTCAAGTGGGCGGTGTGAACGGCGTCAACGATGCCGAGCTCCTCGGCCCAAAGACCGGCGACCCATTCCAATATTACCGTGGCAACGGCGTGCAAGATCGGGGGTTGCTGTTCCACATATGTGGGCCGATAGTGGTCGCGGAAATATTGGTACAGCGCCAGCGAAGCGTTCGTGGCGCGTATGTGCAAGGGCATGGTGATGTGAATGCGGAGGCGCCCGAAAAAATTGATCAGCACCGTTTCGTGCATCGTGCGTGGTGGGAAAAATTCGACGGCCGGATCAATATGTGGCGGGTAGCCCGGCGTGACAATCGTAACGGCATGCGGCTGATCGGTAGTTTGAAATCGCGTGTAATTGGGCAAGTGTGTAGCCTCGCTAGGTAACCGGGGTTTGATGGCTGGTGCGGAACTTGGTGGCAACGGAGCTCCAAGAACCGGTTTAGTGGCGATGATCATTTGCGGCTGTTTAAACGCAGTAACCGGAGCCGACGTCGGGGCCGTAGGCGGCAGCGACGTGGTGTGGGTTACCGTGGTTGTTATGGCGGTTGTCGGGGCCGTAGGCGGCTGGGACGTTACCGTAGGCGTAGTCGAGGGTGTTGCGGCCTCCACGTCCATAGGAGGCGGCAGAAGCGGAGCTTTAAATTCATCTTTCAGCGGATTCTTTAGAGCTTCCAGGCGGCGCTGGATTTCGGCGTCTCGGTGCAATGGGCTAATATAGTCGGTTAATTTCGTAGGTGAACGGCGGAAACCGTGGCGATAGTGTTCTTCGTAAAAACCCGTCGTGTGCACCTTACGGGTTTGTTCGCTTTGCGTACGATGCGGCGGTGCGTCATCGCGGCGTTCGTGTTGGCGGCTTTCCCTGCCGGTTGCTGGAGTTTGTTTCGTTTCTTTACGGTGGCGGTCATCACGAGAATGAGACTCGTGGTGTGAACGGTGGCTGTCTGGTTTGTGAGCAGGCGGCGGTAACATTGCCGACGCTGCTGTTTTGGAAGAATCGCGCTTGGGTTTCGGCGTTGACGTGGCGTGCGAAGAGCGTTCGGTTTCTTCGCGGGTTCTCTGTTTATCGCGTTGTTCACGGCGTCGAGTGGTGCACTCGCTGGGTGTTTGGCGGCGCTCAGCACGCGAAGTGCTGGGTGGCGGCGTACGCCGTGTACTCGGTTCGTCCGTTGTTTTTGTCTTGTGAGATTTGCGGTACGCCGATTCGTCCTGGAGCTGTTGTTTTCGTTTTATTGAATGTTCATACCAGCCGGGTCTGCGAATAGGGTTACCGTAGCGATCTAAAGCCGGCACGGACGTGCTGGATGCCTGTGGGGTTTGGGCATCCACAGGCGCCGTCGGCGGCGGTAGAATCGCTGGTTGCGGCGGTTGCGGGATCGGTTGCGGTTGCGATGTGACCGGAGGCGGTAACGGGGCCGGTGGTTGCGCGACGGTTTGGGCCATTGCAGGAGCCATTTGAGCTACTTGCGGAGCCGGAGCGATCAACATCGGTTGCGGCAACAAAATTTGTTGTATTCCTTCTTTCAACGCTTCGGGGAAATCTTTCCACTGATGTTCGGGAAACAACATACCGGGCGGCGGTGGCGGAAAATGATACGCGGCCAGTGCTGCGGCCAAAGCGTCCCATTGCGTAGCTGAAATAAATTGTTGAGAAAAACGTACGGGAGCACTATACCTGGCTGCGGCAACAGTAGCAATAAGCGGAGGTGCCGGCAAAACTGCCGGCGTCGCCAAATATATTCGTGGATCCAGGACAGGTGCCGTGGTGATTGTCGTAGGGGCTGGTTCCATAGAGGTGACGTCCATAGATGTGGATTGATCCACCGTGCCTTCTTCGGGTATGTCGATCAACATTTGGTCTGACGTCAACGTCTCGGAATCAAGCGCGGCGGGTTGGACGGGTGTGGATTCGTCCATGGGAGCCGGTGCGAGGTTGGAAATTTCATTGAGCGTCAATTTCAGAAAATCGTTGATTTGCGTGGCGGTTGCGGTTATATCGGAAGGCGCGGGTACCATAGGAAGGGCCGACACGTCCATTGACGGCGGCAGCTTCGCTATGTTGAGGTCGAAGATTGGTGTTTCGAGTAATTCGTCGTCGGCGGGTTCAACTTCAACGTCGATAGGGCGGTCGAGGAGTTCCTCGGCGGTGAGCGTTTGCGCCAAAGCCGTAGTCGGCATGGGGTACGCATACACCGGCGCGGGGAACGAAAGACGGTTTTGATAGTCAATGAGCGTGATGAACGTTGAATAAAAATGGAAACGGCTGTGTGGGTTGGCCGTATAATCGTTTTCATCAATTTCGATTTCTTTGACCGACGTTTCCATATGGAAGTCTTCGTTGAACACAATCGGGCGTAACGCAAAGCGATATCAAATGTACGTGCTTGGGTCGGCAGAAAAACTGGGCTCGCGTTCCGGGATGCGGTTCATCCAATTCCTGAGAAGCGAATTGGGGTTCCCGTCGCTGCGGTACCACATGCATTCGTAGAACACGGCGCGGGTGTCTGGCGTCATCGATTGCGCGTGGCGGAGGAGGACATCGTTGACGAAGGCGTATTCCGCGGCGGAACATGGTGAAGACAGAAGCGCGGCTAACAGCATAAAAGACGTTAGCTTTCGGAACCATTCTCCGTCAACCTGTAAAAAGTTAAGGATGGTTGAAGGGTGGTAACGATAATGGGTACCGTTATAAGTGCGCTCGCGTAGGGGTTGGTCGGCGGCTACGCGTTCGGTCCAAAGATCTTCAACTTCGTGAGTAAGCGGCGGCAAGTTGAGGTCGTTGTAAGGCATACGATCGCGGACGGCCAACTTGTATATCGGTGAAAGCGGAAAGTTGAGCAGCTCGATGATTCGATGGATGATATTGCTCTTCATAGCCGACGTGACGGCTGCTTGAAGACGTTTGGGATCATCGAACACCGATTGTGGTTTTAGAGCCGGGTCTTCGTCGTCGGAGACGTCTGGTGACTTGTTCCATTCGTCCTTCTGTTTCTTTTTCTTCTTTTTCGGCACTTTCGGAACGGGGAGAAGCTTCGGGTGAGTTGTTCGCCTCAAGGTCTTGACGTCCCGGAAGCCGTTGGGAACCGTTCCTAAACAGAAAGACCGACCGTGGTCGGACGATGTGCAATCATACATAAAAAATTTATAAGCCGAAAGAACTTCATCTCGCATGATTGCGGGCAAGGCCACTTGCGATGTAGTCGGGTAGATCCGGTTGGCGTAGTCGGGAGGCAGGACATCCGACAGCGCGACGTTGTGAAAGGTGGCGATGACGTACTCGGCGAGATGGTCGATTTCGGCGGCGTCCAACGAGTCGTGGGGAAACAACGCGGGCGCGTTGTAAACCTCGGGGATGAAGCCGTAACGACCAAATGCCAAGAACAATAGCAGCGGATAATAGGCGTCGAGTGCCGCGTAGGCCAGGACGTCGGATTGTAGGAACGACGTTGTTGGGTTGTTGAAAAAGCGTAGAGCTCCGGGAAAGCGTAAAGTGAGCTTTGACACGTCCAGCGCCCACATTGCGGAAACTGTGGCTTTGAGCGTGCATTTTTCCGGAAAGAAACTGATTCGTCGTGCCAACTCGTACAATGACGGGGATATGTCGATGTTGCGAATGACGCGATACGCGTCGAAGTGGATTGCTTTTACGACGGGGTCTTTGTTCTTCTTTTGTCGGTCGGTTCGAAATTGAGTGCCCAGAAGCGCGTAGATTCCCGCCCAGTCGTCGGCTCCATCGAAAGAGACTACGATGGTGTGGTCGCCGTCGACTAGGGCGAAAAGCGCGGTCCAGTCTTCTGGGGTAGCGGTGAACGTCTCGAAGACGAACATGGTGCCATTCGGAAACGCGAGTTGAACGTAGCGGGGGTAACTAGACGCCGTGGGGTCGGCTGGCATTTGTACGGTGCATTGAAATTGTTTGAAATCGGCGGCCGTGATTGATTCGGTGTCAAAGCCGACCAGCGTGTTGCCGCGGAAGTTTGGTATGGGTTGGGCGGCCAAGGCCTGCCCCAAACTTCCGGGTGAAAGGAAAATCGGCGGCGGCAAGACGTACGGGGGTCGCGCGTACATGGAAATGTACCACGACTCCAAATCGGCGATGCGAGTTAGGCGTTTGACGTTGTTTTCTAAACAAGAGCGAATGCGATACTCATCAGTGACACATGGGACACCACGTCGAATGAACGACATGGGGTTTGAAGGATGATGTAAACGTGAACTGGGAGGGAGGCGTTGTGATGTCGTCAATTCGTTAGGAGGACACATGCTTTGAGGCGGCGTCGACTTGGGCGGCGATGTCACCTTGATGGGCGCACCTGGACAACTGGATCGGGCTACGATAGCGAGATAACGAGAGTTGTGGTATGCGGAAATCAAGGCAGCGGCCGGTTGTGGACTGAGAAGGCCACAACTTGACGATGACGGGATCGCGGCGGCTGACCATGGAACTCTGACCCAAGACTACATAGGGGGAGATACTCATGGGGTCCCAAGCAAAAGCATGCAAGTATAAGCAGCAAAAGCATTAAAATGAGAAAATACCGTCGCAGGCGAAACTTAGATCGTTCTGGTGGGGCTGCTGTTCGGCCCAGCGGACGTAACGTTCGTTGACGTTTATCGATTCACGATACGGCGGAGGGTCGTCGGCCGTAGAGCTTGATGCCGTCGACGGCGTCGTCATTTTGAAAAAATAAAATTTTTGAGAGCGGCTTGAAAATGCGACTATTGCTGATGGAAGCGAAAGATGGAAATGAAATAATAAAAGAATGAGCCGCTGAAAGGTGAAGAAAGTGTAAAGTAGGAAAATGCAAACACTATCATCACGAAAAGCAACACAAACACCACTATGTTAATGGAGAGTAAAATCAACCTTTCCCAATTAGTCTTATGAGAGTGATAGCGGCCAGGGTCGGGCGGAAATAAACCGAATGGCCTCGCGCCAAACAGAACCTAACATTAAAGAAGAAACCCCCTCCTATTGCGAAAGTGTGGGAATCGGGGCAGGATGTAAAGTGACATTGTAAAGTCGGCTGAAGGCAAAAACGGCGGATTGAGTGGAAACGTGTTGAAACTGCCGTGCATCCTTGCTCGTTATCGAGGTCGCCATGATCTAAATTAAACAAACGTAAAGATTATTTACAACGCGGCGTGATGAGCGCCGTATCACAAAAGGAAAATTTCAAAGCGAACTATTGCCGGCGAGAAGTGTGGGGCGTGCGTGGTCCACCTTCTTCGTTGTCAAATGCATTCTTTGCCGGTCGTGGGACGAACGGTTTTAGACGTGTTATGGAGACAGTCTGCGGGCGGCCGGGCGCGTCGAGTGCGTCAATGGTAACAACGTTTTCGGCTGCGCGGGAGGCGTCCGTGATGAGGAAAGGCCCGATGAAGTCGGGTTGAATCTTGTTGGCTTTGCGCGTGTTGGTCAAAAGAACTAAGTCGTTGACGGCGAAGTCACGTCTTCGAGCTTTGCGGTCAAAATATTCTTTGCTGGCGGCGGCTGCGGCATCGAGGTTAGCTTTGATCTTTTCGTGCATCTTGAGTTGGGCTTGCGTTAGAATATGTTGATAAGCGTCGTAATTCAACGGCAAGGTGAGGCGGCGGGCGCAGTCGTAGTCGAAGGTGATGCGCGGTTCATATCCTCGTAATAAACTGAACGGCGAATGGCGTGTGGCTGTATGCGGCGTGGCGTTGTAAGCGAACACGGCGTAGGGCAGGTAACGCTCCCAGTTGTCTGGATCGTCGGCGGTATACTTTTTGAGTTGGGTGATCAATGTTTGATTGAAACGTTCGACCATTCCGTTGCACTGGGGGTGGTATGCCGTTGTTTTGACTTTTCTAATTTTGAGAAGTTCACAGATATCTTGCATGAGTTTTGACGTAAAGCATCCACCTTGATCGGAAAGGAGTACAAGTGGACTGCCGTGCGTGAGGACGATGTTGTTGATAAAACATTCCACTATTGTTGAGGCTTTTTGATCTGGTATCGGATGCGCGGACACGAATTTTGTAAAGTAATCCTGAAAAACAATAACGTAGGGACGCTTCTCACCTACTGGCGAAATGTTGACGATGTCGGTTGCCACGATTTCGAATGGGTGTTTGGGTTGAATTGGCAACAATGGCGGAGGCGGTGACGTGCGCGGCGTTGTTAGTTGGCAAATTTTACAGGTTTTGATCCAATCCGGAACGTCCTCTTCCATGCGAGGCCACCAAAAGTGAGCTTTAATGGCTGCTAGCGTGCGGTTTGTTCCTTGATGATTCAAAATTTTTGCGCCGTGGAATTGGTGAAGAGTTTGGTCGACCATGGAGGTGGGTACGACTAATTGCTTGACATCTTTAATTTGCCGGTATAAAAGTTGATCTTCGAGGAAGAAAATCGGTGGGTGTTTGGCGGCGTTATCCATTTTGAGGGAGGCGATGATTTTTGTTATGGCCGGATCCGCGGCTTGCGCTTTCAACACTTCTTCATGAGCGGCGATCGTGATGACCTCGGCCGGGGGCGATTTGTGGTCGGCATCTTTAGGCATTGAATTAGAGAGTGTGGGTGAACTGATGGTCTTTCTTGTCATTGCACGAGTGATGGCGTTGATTTCGGTGTCGACCTCCGTGGGTAGTGAAGCCACTGCTGGGCGTATTTCCGGTACCATTAAGTCGGTTTCCGTAGTTGCACCAGCAGGGTGAAAATGCTCACGGAAAATCGTTGCGGTCAAGTTTTCAGTGTTCTGGATCGGGCATTTGTCGCGGTCATCTTTCCTAGACAGAAAATCGGCGCAAGCGTTATCCTTACCTTTAACATATTCAACTTTGTAATCGTAATCTTGTAGGCTGATCGCGAAGCGCTGAAGTCACGAATTGCGGTGTTTCTCGTCTTTGAGCCATTCGAGCGGCTTGTGGTCGGTGCGGACGATAACTTTCTGGCCGTACACATAGTGGCGATACATCCGGAAGCCATATACAATGGCGAGGCATCCACGCTCAGTTGTACTGTAGCGGGTTTCGGCATCGGTGAGTACGCGACTATTGTAGGCGATGACCCATTGATCGTTTACGTTTTCCTGATACAAAATTGCTCCGATGGCGGTCGTACTAGCGTCGGTTTGAATAACGAATTGAGCTTTGCCGTTGTAGACGGGGTAGCGGAGAAATGGCGAAGACGTAAGGGCTGTCTTGATGCCTTTGAATGCGGCGTGATGTTCATCCGTGGCGAAATATTGGGCGTCTTTGCGTAAGAGTCCGTACAAAGGACTGGACAAGGTCGCCAAATTCGGGATGAATCGCTTGCACCATTGAACTAGACCTAAAAAACTCTGCATACCTTTTTTAGTCTTCGGGAATTCGTATTCCGCGATCGCTTTGACTTTCTCCGGATCGGCGGCGATTCCGCGGGCGCTAAGAAGATGTCCCAAGAATTTGACTTGCGGTGGCAGGAACTCGCATTTGTCTGGTCGAAGCGTAAGGTTGGCGGCGCGGAGGGCGTCAAAAACGATTTGAAGGTGTTCCAAATGCTCTTCAAACGAGTTCGAGAAAATGATGATATCGTCGATGTAGACGAGGCAGATTTTCCAGATATACGGGCGGAGGATTCGCTCCATTAAGCGTTGAAACTCGGCGGGCGCGTTCTTCAAGCCGAAGGGCAAGACTTTGAATCGAAACAAACCTTCTTGGCAAATGAAAGTCGTTTTATCACGGGAATCGACGTCGAGGGGTACTTGCCAATACCCGGCTTTGAGGTCGAGCGTGGTGAAGAATTTTGCGTGTCCCATTGCGTCCAGGTAGTCGTCGATGCGCGGGATTGGGAATTTGTCGCTCGGCGTAACATCGTTGATGCCGCGGTAGTCAACAACAGGTCTCCAAGAGCCGTCTTTTTTCTTTACCAAAAATAGCGGCGCGGCCCAGGGCGAGCGGGATGGTTCGATAAAATCGTTGTCAAGCATTTCTTGAATATGGCGACGGACAATCGGTCTCTGTTCCATCGCGGCGCGGTAATAATGGCGGGAAACTGGTTTTGCGGTGCCGGTATCGATGCTGACTGTCAACTCGCTAGTGATGGTTGGTTTGTCGCCGGGAAGACTGAAAACATCGCGGTGCTGTTGGAGCATCCTGAGGGCTCTTGCTTTTTGTGCGGTAGAAACGTACGTCTTTTCCGTCATTTTGTTCAGGGCGTATTCCAGCTTTTGTTGTGCGGTGTTACCGGGGAATGATTTGTCCAGTGCGGCCGGCTCGTGGTCGGTTAAGTCGCGGTCGGCGGCGGCGGTTGCTATCTGACACTCGGCGTGGGTTTCGGAATACTCCAGCGTGTGCTTTGCCATCGCAATGAGTTGATTTGGTCGGAGTTTGATACTGTTCGGCGTATTGTTGATGAAAAGGAGCGGGCAATGGCCGTTGGTGATGTTGACCACTGCGGTTTCGACTGGAAGCTCTGCGGCAACGTTATCCGTGGCAAGTGGTTGTACGATCACGTCGGGCACTGTCGCCGATGTTGTGGGAAAAACGCTACTTTTGACCCATTGTTGGCAGTGCGGGGAAATCGAAACGGAAACCTGGGCGACGAGAAAAATCGGTTCGGCGAGCTCAGTAACCACCAGCCGCCGGGGGGGCGGTTGGTGTGGACTAGGTTGAGCCTGCCGTATCGGTTGTTCGACTTCGATTTCTTCAGGTTGGCTAAAAATATCGGATTTATCATCATAACAACTTACTCGTTCGTCCTCTGGTATTTCTTCTAAAACGTTATCGTTGGCGGCGTTGAGAAACAGTTCCGTTTGCGGGCGGATCGAGGCGATTACCTTGAGCGGCAGTTTAACGTCTTGAATTTTGATATAATTGTCTTTGAAATTTAAAATGGCGTGGATATCGGGATGCGCGAGGAAATCAGTTCCAATGATGAATTGATCGTTTCCGTCGTTGTCAAGGATAACGCATTTGATCATGTGCTCTCCGAATGCGGATTCCATCGTAACGACTACCGGGCCGTGAGCGTTGACTACGGCGCCGTCGGCTACTTTGATTTTTCCACAAATCGGGAGTTGAAGCGATTGCTTGTCGAAAGCGCGTTTGACCAATCCTGATGAGAGGACGGAACATTGGGCACCTGTATCGATGAGCGCGTGTGCTTTGACGGCTCCAATTTTGATTGGGATTTGAAAGGCTCTCGTAGAAGCCTACTTGCGAACAAACGATTTGGAAGATGGCATGAGATTATCAATTTGACAAACGGACGAGCGGATGTGACAGGGATCTTGAAAAGCGCGGCCCGTTGCGTTCCAACGGACAATGCCGGGGCTGACAATCGGCGCGGCGGAAGCGATTTCTTTGGATGGAACAACCATATTGGCCGCGGACGTTGAATGATTGTTAACGCGTGGTTCAAGCGCAGGTATTGGCGCGGTATTTGGGGCCGGAAGGGCGGGTAGGGTAATTTGCAATTCTGAAGATTGAGAACTAGCGCGCGATGAATCCGTCGGCGTTGTGACGTATGGGGCCGGTACCGCGTTGTAATGAATATGTTGTTCCCACGGCGCCGGAAATTGATGGTTCGGGTAGACGGCGTAGGTATTCTGAACAAAATCATTTGGGCGTTGTATAGGGTTACCTTCATAGAAATGGTTTCGCGCGCCGCGGGCGTAGTTCGCTCCTCGTTGGGGCGGTCCTCCGCGGCGGGGTCGCCAATCACGTTGTCCGCGGACGTCGTTTGAATTGTTTCGGAAGTCTACTTGTCGTGGTTGGGCGGTGTAAGTTGGGCGGTTTGGTTCAAGTCGGGCTGATTGTTGAGCGTTTTGCCGTTTGAGCCAGACGCAGTCTTCAGTGTTGTGGGTGCGGGATTTGTGGGTGTCGCACCACAGACTTGCAGGTTGCGTCGTGTGTGCGCGGTCTCTGCTGGCGGATCGGTCAAAGCGATTTGCGTACGGCTCTCTGTTCTGAGATGGATGGCGCGGGCTTTGTTGCCTATTGTTGGATATCATTTCTTCAGGGCGTTGTCGAGATTTTCGTTCTTCATAGTCGCGGTCGTATCGTTGAATCAATTGTTCGAGAAGCATCTCCGTGCGCGGCGGTTGCGGCGGCGGTGGTTCAATTGCTTGTGGTTGGAAAGAGACGAATTTAGTGGGCTGCATCGCCGGGTTTTGCGTCCTGCGGTCCATTGAGGGAGAGCACTCGCGGTAGCGATTTTGAGGACGGTCCATGCTGCGGCGGCGTTCAAAGCGGCGGTCAAATGGCTGCGGCGACTTCAGTGGTGGTGCATCTTGATCAGCTTGATTTACCAGAATGGGTCGTTTTGCGGTTCCGATTTCGGCTTTAGTTGCGTTGAGGACACTACGGGCTTTGGCTACGGCGTCGGCCAGTTGTTGAACATTTGTGAAACCCTTTGCTTGTTCGCCAATTGTAAGTTGATAGAAAACAGGCATTTTGGTCAAAAAGGTATCAATTACTTGTTTATGCCGGAAGGTTTGATCTTCATGCTGATACAATAGTTGTACATAAGTCATTACCTTACTCAGGAATGCGGCGGGTTCCTCTCCGGCTTCTGGCGTGATTGACGCAAGTTCGCGTTTAAGAGTCATCGGATTGCAATCGGGCGCCAACTGGAACATGAGCAGATGTTTGGCGTCTTCGTACCGCGTCATATCTTGGATCATATCGCTCGGCGTATCGGGGGTGAGTCGGCGAAGGGCACTCATCTTTAGGTGGTTGGAGGCGTCGTAGCCGAACTCGTTTTCCAGTCGTATGAAGAAGCATAACAGGCGTTTATTTGTTGCGGTGCCGTCGATTATCAGCGGGTGCATATTGTCGACGATTGTTTTGATGCGGCTATCTTCCTCACGATGAGACGTGCGCGGCATGTCGTACCGAGGGTGCGGGTGTTCATAATAATCCTCGGGTGGGTAATCTGAGAAGCCAAATTGGTTTGCCGCGGGCGGTGGGCGTCTTTGAAGGGCGGAGCGGTGTAAATCTTCATCGGCGCGCATAGTGCGGGCGAATTCGTTATTATACAAGGTATCCGTCGACGGTGCTTTGGGTTTGACTTGGTTTGGTAGCCTGCCAAAGACTGGAGCCGGTTCAGTTTCACGGAGAGTTTTGTTGGGGAAATAAATATCTCTTGTTTCCTCGCCGTGAAACTGTGAGGACACCGGCGGCGGTCTTGGTGTAGGCGGATTACGCGCGTGCGTCGGGGCGGCGGTTGTGGAAATCAATTGTTGCATTTGCTCGGCAAGTGCGGCGAAACGCGCGTTAGTGGCTTTTGTTTGTTCTTGAATTTCGCGTTGAACGCGTAATTGCTGGGCTTGGAATTGATCGGAGACGGCGCCGATAATTTGATCGATGGTTTGTACCGTGGGGACATTGTTGGTTATACGCGCGGCGGCGGTGTTGAGTTGTTCCAGCGGGTCGCGTGCTTCAATTCGAAAATTTTGGACTTCATTGGCGTTTGCGATGGCGAGACTGCTGCGGTGATTGTTTACTGAAGCAGGGGTGGCGGCTGGGGCTCGCGGTGGTTCAATATTGACAAAGGATTCGGAAGAGTCGGTTCTGGCGACAATTTGGTCATTATTGCTTTGAGTCGGCGCGGTCGGCGGCGGCATTTGCGATGCGGGCGGCGCGTTAAGGCGATTCTCGGCGGCGGCATGAAGGTTTTGGTTTACAAGCCGCGGAGTTTGGAAAATATTCGTCGCCGCAGTTGCGGGAATGAGCGGTGCTTGCGGCTGTGCCGTCCCGTCCAGCGCGGGAGTGCTGAAATTAGACAAGGGCGGATTATGGGGCGGGAGGCTTACCGTGGGTACCGCTGTCGATTGCGTAATATTTGACGGTCGCGGCAACATCATCTGGTCAAAACTTAAGGCGCGGCGTGCGGCTGTGGCGGCGTTCGGAGAACTGGAGCGCGACGGAAATCGAGTGAAGTCCGGCGGTGTGTGGCTTACCGTTGGCATCTTTTTTTCGCAAGGTATAATAACCTCGTTTGTACCCTTTGGCGCAGCTACGGCGGGGTCGAATTTTGAAGTCTTTAGAGTTTTCGGATGCAACGCAACAACGGGGAGCAGCAACGTACAATCCAAACGGTCACCAGTGTTGTATTTTGGTTTTGGTCAGGGCGGAGATGATGCGGCGTGAGCAGGATTGGGGTTCCGAGGTTGCGTCCTTAATGTACGTGTGTCCCACGCCCACGTTTACCCGATTACCTAATTACTAGTACTTAAACCCCGACAATAATTATCCCAACAATTAAAGAAAGCCTAGTTTCTTTAATTGTCTCCCTTCTATCTCACTAACTAGAAACGAAAGGGCTTTCCTACCTATTTATTACTATACAATAAACGTACGAAAACTTATGTGACAAAATGCGACGGGCGAGGCGAAAATAAAAGTAACAATAATAAGTCAACTCCCACGCACGGGCGAGCAAAGACGAAAAGGCGTGGTGGGAGGCTGCTAATATATACTAGTGGTGGCCGGCGGGGCACACAACTAGTAAAGAAAAAATAAAAACACACGTAAAATATATGTTAACGATAAGTGAAGAGAGAGACCAGCGCACGCGTACCGACGTGCGCTACAGTAAGATGGCCACTGGTGGTCCGCGTTGCTCTCTCCACTTGCCACCTGCGGGCCTGTGACGCGTTTTGACAAAACAATAAAAATCGGCGGAAAACACACTACAACAAATTTTAAAAAAAGCAGCCATTTCAATTAAAAATTTTGATCTAAATACACTTAGCCCGCTAGGTTAGCAGACTAAACTTTTGGTCCAAAAGTCGACCGATTTAGACCGACTTTTAGACTTTTTATAAATACCTTCTTTTCCCGACTTTCGTCTGTAGACCAGTCTATATACTTTAGCTTTTTTATGAAAACGACCCCTGGAACTAACATTGAAAGAAAAAATTCTACCCTTTTCAGTTCAGAATCACTATTTTGAGATTTCCTTCCTTTAGTATCAGTTTTTACTCGTCGATTGACGAAAAAATGAACGCAAATCTGGAAAATCTTGTGTGACATGCCGAAATCAGCGTAAAAAACTAATTTTTGTATGATGTTCAAGGAGTTTTATATAGATATTTGATATATCAATCACAACACTAGAGTATATGGATTGTGTATCAGCATTACACAGAATGGTTTATGCGAAATTGCAACTTCATTTTTCTATGCAATATTCTATATTTTATATATATGTTCCTTGAATTTTTATAATTGAATATTCAAATTTGAAAAAAATTAGAACCCAAAATTGCAATGCGTACGTAGTTTTGCATAATAATTATGAAAATTTATTGAACATTCTTTATCGATATTTGGATTTAAATGACATCCTACTATGTATAAATGCATTTGGTGATCAACTATATTTGCATATTATAATTATTCAAACAATAATCAAAATCTCTGAATGCATTATTTGGAGTCAGCGATTTTCGAAGGTAATTGAGTACCTAAAGTGAACGTTATAGATCAGTCGAAATTTAACGATAGAGACCAATTTTTGAACATATTGTTGTTTTCTTAAAGTTCTTTGTTGTATTTTTGTTTATTTTTCAACTCAAGAAGTCGAAGCTTCATTTTACATATCAAGCGCTCTTTCCCACAGGCAGTTTTAGCCAAATCAGGTGATAGCGTAGGAAATAACATGTTTGAGCTTTTGAGCCTTTGGCACTCATAAACCCTTTTGGCTTTACTAGCTTTTGGGCTTTTCGCTCAAACAGGCCCATTCGCGGCAATCGGCCGTTCGCGCATATAGGCTATATCCAATATTTTGTCGATAGAGCTCCACACAGGGATGAACCGGACGAAGTATGAATGTTTCATTCGGAACCCTAATCCGCACACAACCATGTATTCAGTTCCGAATGCTATTCGGATGAAGTATAGATCCATGCTTCTCAAGAGAATCGAGGAATTCCAAAAATAGTATGCCGTGCAAACATTTGACGCCTAATCATATTCTAACGATGATTTTACGTCATTTGAATGCGATAATATTATTCGTCGTTGAACATTTTTTGCTTCGTACCTTCAGTTGCAATACTAATACAAAATTAAACAAAATATGCAATAAAAGCATAAAGTATTTCGATAAATCCCACGCACATTTCCGCTCTCTATGCTGACGATCAAAACGATAAGAAAGCCTATTAGAAGAAAAAAGTTGTTTCGGATAATTTTCGATTATTGATCACCTTTTGTAAATTACTGTACGAATATTATTAGAAATAAACCAAAACTAGGACCTTTTCAAACGGAATATCTAATCGTGCTTATCGATTCGAGAAAAGCTATTCGAAAACTTTTTAAGCAGAAGCACATTGAATTTTTCATGTTTAAAAGCGCACTGTTAATGCTTGGCGGAGTAAATAAGAAAGCTACATTCATACATCGAAAATCCACACTTCCGACTCAGTAGCAAATAAAATATAGTCGTGTGATTCGAAGCAACAAAATTATCCTTAAGCTGAATCTGAATCTATACTCCATCCGAGCTTCTGATTTGAGCAGCTAGTTCGAAGGTCCAGATGTCGAGTTACCATTCGTTGGAGTGCGCACTTCTTACATGTGATGCCCGAATTTCTCAAAGTATATTTTTAGCTCAAAAAATTTTGAAATCTAAAAATTTTCAGCGCTTGCTAATCCACTCAAAGGTTCTGGGAAATCAGCTACATCACTAAAAGAGACTTTTACCTCCGTATCCAACTAATCAGAGCTCTCACAGATATATGAGGAGAATAGGATACTTTTGTGAGCGAAAAAATTCTGACGTAACTCAATTGACAGAGATTTTGAAACAGAAATCCACAAGGTCGTCCGTCTATTATCATACATCTAACGGAGTCCCGATATCTGGGGGAACCGGCGACTTTTTTTTGCTGTGGGTCAGCCAGGACAGGGGATGGGATAAAAATTTTTTTGGTTCAGGATAATGGAGAAAAAGGTCTTAGGTAGACCTTCTAACATCCATGCAGCATATTCTTCAACTTATATTAGTCAGGTATGTGTAATGATTTGCTTAGACTACACTTTTAAAAGTTCTAGTGTTACTTTTTTGGGATCATGTATGCTTTGTTTAAAAAAATTCCTAAACTTTAGCATCATTCCCATTTGTATGACGACTTTCTCTTCTCTCTTGCTCATTTTCCTTCGCCATCCTCTCGACCATTGCTGGGAGAGTCAAATCCGCTGGAAGGGTCAGCAAGAATCTGCTGGAGGTCAATCAAAGTCTTCTGGGAGTCAACCGCCCCACGTGCATGCATGGCCGGGGGTCACCGATTCCCCAGAATTTTTAAGATCGAAAAACTTTTTGAAAAATTAGTAATTTTTGCTTAAAATAACCGTGAAAAATGTACTCATAGCGCGAAGCGCCGAGAAAATTGACACATTTGAGTTTTGATCATTTTTTGTTCAGAAAATTATAAAAAATAACTCATATTAGTCAGATATGTGAAATTATTTCCTTAGCTGCACTTTATCAAGTTTTAATGTTATTTTTTTGGAATCAAGTGTGCTTTGTTTATAAAAATTGTTAAACTACAGCAGGATTCCCATTTTTATAACGACTTTCTCTCCCCTTTTTCTCATTTTCCTTCGTCATCTTCTCTATCATTGCTATGGTAATCAAATCTGCTGAGGGTCAGCAAGAATCTGCTGGGGGTCAAACACTCCCACGTGCATGTATGTTCATAGGGCACTTCCCCCCAATTATATGTATGCTTTTTATATGTTGGAAATAAGTTGTTCAATAACTGATTATGTTTCCTTCGTACGATTCTTATGCGAAAAATTATTATGCGAAGACACACTGTAAATTTTAATCAAGCTATTTGAAAAATATACATCCAAAAAAAGAAACTTAGTCGCATTTTTGCGAATTAACATCTCCAGTGTCACATTAAACGAGATGAATTTGATGTCGTACGGCAACGTTTGACTGTAACAGTCAAGCGTAGAACAAGTTTAAATGATTACATTCGTTGCATTATTTTGTACAAGGTGTCAGATAGATGAATACAAATATTCTACAATATTTGACTGATAAACTGACCAAAAATTTCTTCCGATAAACCACTTTTTCATTGTTTTGGAGAAAACGCTTATAAATTTTAGAAACCAAGAATACAGAAGTCTGTTCTTATAACACAGGATTTATGAATACATTAGTACCTGAGCGTGATCATTGTTGAGGAATTCTAATAATAAAGGCAGGAAAAAGCTACGTTTATAATTGCGTAAGCGAGCCGATTGCGAACAATGTAGAATCAGAAGCGGAATTTGTTCTAAAAGTTCGATACGAACTACAGGATCTAAAAAAAATTAAAAACGTATATTGGCAAATTGAATATGGAAACAAACGATGACAAATGATCATCGCCAGATTTCATGAAAACTAGTCTGGCAAAAAAATAGTATGTGTTGATCAATGTGCAAAAATATAGGCCATTGTTATCGAAAAAATACGTATGTTTCTATGAATAAATGGAGTTTGCCACGTTCCGAGAATGTCATTTTCGAATCACAGTTGCTTCCGAGCTTACAAACAGTCGAAAATAATCAAATGAATTTCAAATTTTCCAATTGTGACAAAATCGTAGAGTACTTTCAACCAGAAGCCGATCTTGTTGATCTAAATCTTATATTTGTAGTCAAAATTTGAGCATTTATAAACGCTTGCGTAACGATAGACCCAAAAAATACCAGCGTCTCTAGCTAATTCTGATTGTACGAGGCACAGGACCTCCATTGTGGCTATTTTATCGTTTTCTACCGCTTGAAGCGTCTTGAGGATCTGTCTGACGGCGCTTTGCCTGTAAAATTAATTAATTAAACTTGGAGGAGCAGCACTAAAATTTGCTAATTATGAACCCAATGAAATGAATCGAGGGATAATAAACATTCCAGCTCTCTTCACTAGTAGTCACTGACTTCAACAATCCCAAAAATATCCAGGACAATTAGTATTCTAGAGTTCTGTTTATATATTTTGTCCAAATTTTTCTATGAAAAAATCAGAACGCATTCTGCAAAAAACTCATTGAAATGCGTGAATGACTACATTCATCGACTAACCTCTCTGAAACGTTATCAGACGTACACGCTTTTTGTAGGAAGACGACGGCGTTGTATTCAGTCGAATTTGCTTCGAATTCAGAGGAAGAAACACCATTTTCTAAAGCGTCTAAAATGCATAAAACCCTCAATAAAAATAAAGACAATGACCGCAAATATGCTTCTAATCTCAACTACGACTCCAGCTTATTCGTAAAACTGGAATCATTGAAAATGCGGAAGAGAGCACATTTCCTACAATAGGATAATCGATCCAATAGAATGTTAAAAAAATTCTGCCTTTACACTGACCGAAATTGTCACTGCTTGTTAATCCTTGCTCAACATCACTAGCGACCACGGCGTTCGAGTGACCGGTATCAGCAACTGATGAAATATCTATCGTCGTCGAAGATGAGGATGGTTCATTTTCGTCGAACATTTTAAAGAAATCTTGGGAAAGCTGGATAAGGCAAATCATTGAAATAAAACTGTGATAAGCGCAGAACAATTTTTGGGTTTCTTACACGTTTGAAAGAATTTCCAATATCAAAGAAGCCGTTAGAATTACTTCTAAAATTTCTCATTAAAACTGAAAGAACTAGAGATTCTACGCGGGTGATCGCGGTAAAAAATGTGATCTACATGTGAAATGAGTGGGCGTAAATTCAGCGCTGATTCGTCAATAGATGAAAAGCTTTGGCGCCGTGTAATTCCGACACGAGGTTACATTTTATCGCAGAAACTATTTTGGTGTACGGACAGGTTGGCGCGAGCTAAGAACATGCTTGATGTCATTTCCTCGAACAATGAGGATCTTACTCTATTGCTTATTGGTTGCAGCAAATATAGTTTGAGAAAAATAAAGCGGTAATAATTAGCAGCATGAATGTTTCGGTTAACCAAAATCAATTTTCCAGCTTTTACCGAAATTTTAATGTAATGTAATGAGTATGTAGGGATGTGAAACATCACTTTTCCAAGAACAGCGAAAACCTTCACTTTTAAAAACCAAAAGTGTGAAACTGAAGATTTTATAATCGAAACCGAGATTTTTGGGGTATATTTTCGTTTTACTTCGGTTTGCGGCATATAATATATACATGTGATACCTCGGCCAGAATTGTGTAGAGATGGGTGTCCGGATTTTTAGGACAAGCACATCGCGTGAGTTTCAAATGACTAAAATCACAACTTACACGTTGGAAAAAAATATTATTCAGCCTTTCACTTTTCACGCCGAACATGCCATTCCACACAGAATCGACTTTTTATTTTACTATGAAGGTAATAAACTTTGAGAAGCTTGCCTAAATGATTTTTTTGGCTGTTATCTGCTAATTTTGACCCTAGCTTTGCATCATTGCGACTGATATATTAAGTTGCCAACTAGACTTGTATATCTCACTCGACTTTTTTGGTTTAAAAATCAAGAGCCAAATGGCTCCTAATCCTAAATTTTTAGGAACCAGATTTAAATTTAAGGAGTCAAAAATCTATAATATAAGAATATCGAAGTACAGGCTTGTAACGCACTCTGTTGAATGTGATTAAATTACATGGACATTCAATCAGTTGATACAAGTTCAAAAAAATGTCGGTTCAAAATTTCATTTCCAACCGGTGTTGTATTTTTTGTATCTCTTTGTACTGGTGCGAAGAACAGCCAGAAAATCTTTTTACGAAGAAAGTTTTTCTTGTACACAAAAAACTGTGCTTTTCGTGTATTTTTGCACAAACCTCCTTGAAAAATTTTTAGGGTTCTGACATTCCAAAAAGCTGGAAAATCAATTCAAAGATAACTTATTCAATAAACATAAGGTTCAAATTTTCTGTTCAAGAACATGTCTTTATCATTTTACAAATTAAAAAAGTGCTCATAAGTTCACAAGTTCGAAAAACTTCAGGCTAAACTTGGAATTTCTGTAAATCACTTTCGCGACGCTTAAATGAATTTAGACTCGAATTCATGTTTAAAACAAATTATAATTCCAAAATAATAGAAAAAAATTGAGATTTTAGCTTCTAAAATACACGAAAATTTATCTTTTTCATGTCGAACCCTATAAATTTTTTCCTCGAAAAGTTTTTGAAAAACAAGACCAATCCGAAGAATTATAAAATGAAATACGGCGCGAAGCTATAGGAATTTTTCAGTGTTTTTTGATTTTAGAGCCTGCAGAATGATTTAAACCTAATATTGAATGAAAATGACGATAATTCACAAACATTATACTATACAAATATATAAACAAAAATTTTTAGGAGTCTAATTGAATCCTCCTAGACCTAAAATTTTAGGAGCTATTTCCACATTTTCGGGGGCCCAAGCCCCTTAAATGACTAAAAAAAGCCTGATCTCACTCTAAAATGTATAACAAGTTTAAGTGAGGGATAATGTTGAAAACTCTGGAAAAATACGAATTTTTATGTTAAATTTCTGGTAACTTGTTGGAGCAATGAACTGTGAAATGTAAAGATTACTAATTCAATTCTCTGATATTCACGAGTCAGGACAAAATAGCGAAACTCTAAATCGTTGCTTTACTTTTGAGTTATTATTCTGCTCATACGTCAATGCAACTTAAAATTATGGCTGACAACACTCATACCACTGTGACCGTTTAGTTTTGAATAGTAACTAACTGAGGTACAGAGTGCTCCATGGGGAAGGGTATGAGGGGGTATTACCCCTACCTAAAGTCCTTAAAATCGATCACTGGCTGCCTAATTTTGAGACAACCCCGCAAATTTTCAATTTTACCCCTGCCTGAAAAATCTGACCCTGGGGACCTCTGCTTACGTCTGTCTCTCTACATATCTTTCGACTAACGTTTTCTAAGCAAATCGTCTGACAATAAATCCCTGGTATAAAGCTCAACACCCTTTGCTAGGTATAACTGTTGCGGAATAATTTGAATTGAATAGGTCTGTAAATCCCAAGTATAACAATAAGGTTGAAGTGTAATTCGTTGAAAACAAATCATATTTCAGACCTTTTATGTCATCAGGAAACTTGTGCAGAAATTAGAATTACAATGCTGAAATTACAATGAACATTTGAAAAACTATAGATTGACTTGAAGCAGTAAAACTACGCTGCCTTACAAATACCTACTGATAAAAAATCGCGTTCATCAAGAGCCTTATAAAAGGAACGTCAATTGAATGCTTCCAGTCGAATTTAACGATTACTATAGTAGACCAATTCAAGGCAAGATCAGAATTTGAGAAATCCATCATCATCTCCGAATTTAATATTTAATATTCTGTCGACGACTTGTTCAGTATCAAATCGAAAATACATTTTTTTGTTTGTTCACATGGCTAATAGTAGTGTTGAGGCAACCTGTTCCCGCTACTTGGGGTTTCAGTAAAAGTTAGGCTCGGTCTGGGACTTGAACCCGGGACCTCGCGGCTACCGTCCGCACGCTCTAACCAACTGAGCCAACCGAACAGCGGGAAAGGTGCTCTTGTTGCAACAATCCGTAGCTGAGGTGGCTGCTGTGGCTACTCTCAACAGTAGCTTGTTACATTTTTTTACAATACATACAATAGAAATAGAACAAAAAAGATATAATAGCTGATAAATCTACTGTTTTTTCAACAAATCTGGAGTGTTGGTGAAAAAATCGAAAAAAATATAATGGTGATTTCAAAAAGGCTTGATTTCAAACATGGAAAATATTTTGTATAAAATGTTTACAAAAACTTATCGTGCATGTGCAAAAAAACTGTGACGGAAACAAATCGGTTATTAGGTTGGAAAATTCATTTGGAAAGTAAAGCAATATTTCAGACATTAGACAGTAAAACTCACTAAAACTCAAAAGCGAAAATTTTGAAATGTGAGTTTTCGCCATCCCTAGAATTTCGAGCTTGGTAAATACGTCACATGTTCACTTTTCTTCCACGAAAAAATATAGCGATGCGTAGTAAAAAAAATGGGATGTTCTACCCAGGATAGAGTGTACGACCTCTGAAGTATACTCTATACATGCAACGGTAAGGCTTTTTCTAGTCATTTTAGGGACCTGGACGCAGAGGTTCCCAAGGTCGAAAATTTAGGTAGGGGTAAAATCGTAAATTTTAAGGGTAGTACTTGACATATGCCGTGACCTTTTTTTTGCTCCCAACTTTTTTGTGAAGGAGGGGGTGGTGTAATACTCTCACCATATAGAACTTACAAAAATGAATAATGCCCCTACTTTATGGTTTTTACAGTCAAAAAACATTTACTATTTCAACTCCATTTTCCCGCTCCCAATCATGCAACTTGAATGCACTAATTATACGTACCGAATAGTCACACTTTGAAGACTGTCGTGCCAATTGATTCCTGCACATTTCAAGAATCGGGCACAACATACGTTTGGAAACATTATTCGAACCAGCATCTTCAGCAGTATGGGCGTATACCATCACTGATTAGGCTTGGAACAGTGCTTCCAATTGAAAGTCCTGATGTCGAATGTGGCTTTGGTATTATTAATCCCAGTAGACTATGAACTATGAGTTTGAAACCAAGTACCACTCCTGATCCACGTCAATAGACCTCACATGTTTCAACTCATAGCAGGAAAGTATGCCACAGCTTGGGTAACCATATGCGCACAGCATACATGTAACGGAGCTCTGAAGTCTGGGGGGGGGGGGGTTGGAGCACTTTTTTGGGGCCGGGGGTCAGTAATTCCCAAAATTTTGGGGGGAGGGGTCCCTCAAGGAAAAAAAATTCGATTTTTTCCATGAAAAATGTCCGAAAAAACGGTTTAAAAAGTAGTAATTTTTGTCTAAAAATGATAAAATATGTACTTATGACGCGAAGCGCCGAGAAAATTGACGTTTCTCACCATTTTTTGTTCAAAAATGACATTTTTCATGGAAAAAATGACATTTTTCAGTATTTTTCCGACTAAAACTATGGGGCTCCCTAGGGCTACCATATGGCTAGCCATAGGATTGGAAAATCCTGGGGGAGAGTCGCCCAATGGCTAGCCATATGGTCGACGATTTCTGGGGGGGGGGTTCCCCATAGCACTTCCCCCCCCCCCCCCAATTACATGTATGGCGCACAGAAGACCTAACGCAGAAGCGGCGAAAAGGAAAGGAGAGCATGAAGAGGAAGAATTTTAAGAACATAATGTATTTCTTCCCAAGGGGCGATTTTTTGATTAATCACATACACATAAGTCATTATTTCATCTCCCAATTATATATATAATGATTTCCTACAAGTAGTATATACTAATGTGCTGATATCCTTTCCTAAGATCGCCATATGGCACAGAAGTTTCATACTTTCCCATGATCATTCGCTCAGTAAATGTGTCAAAAAGAGCAGTGAGTAATTCCTCAGAATCACACACTGTGCAATTTTTCTCAAATTACTATAACCTACTGGGGAGAGGAAATTTTTTGCTATAGTGAGCTGTTTTTATGGGGGTAGTGAATGAATTTCCAAATCTAAGACGGGGGTAATACCCCCCCCCCATGGGGTGCTCTGCCTGGACGGCCCCTAAAACCACGCTGGATAACTAAAAACTTGGAAATTGCTCCTAAAATTTTAGGTCTATGTCTCCTAAAAATGTTGATTTATTATAAAATTTGGCTCCTAAAAATGTTGATTTGTTATTAAATTATCGTTATTTCCATTCACTTTTAGATTGAAAGTAAGTGTTCAGCATTCTCTTGAAACAAAACACACTGAAAAATTTTTCGGCGCTTCGCGCCCTTTTTTACTCCGTAATTCTTCGGATTGGTCTATCAACAGTTTCCAAAAAATAATATATTTTGGTGAAAAAATTTCAAAAAAGGGAAAAATTGTGGGGGGTTCGACATGACGAAAATGCATTTTGGCGCACTGTAGAAGTCAAAATCTCAATTTTTCCAACTTTCCGCGACTATAACCTCAAACATATAAGCATTATGGAAATGATTTTCAGAAACATCAAGTTCAACCTAAGGTATTTCAAACTTATGGAAGTATGGGTATATTTTTTTAATTTGTAAAATGATAACGGCATATTCTTGAACAGAAAATTTAAAGCACATGTTTATTGAATAAGTTATCTTTAAACTGATTTTCCAGCACTTTAGAATGACAGAACCTAAAAATGTATGTGCACGTGCCTGAGAGATAAGAACGCGCAGAAGGAATAAGAAAAGAAGCTGCATCTTTCAATACAGAGTACTTTTTTCCATATGTAGAGGGGAATAAACTCTAGTGGTACATCGAAAGAGGATTTGTGCAAAAATAAACAAAAAGATCGTGGTGAATGACTCGTTTAGCAAAGCTATATTTGTCAACGTCAAGATGAGAATTGCCTATGTTGAGTTTAAATGAGTTTCTGGCTCTAGTATGATTTGTACAGAAGGAAAAATAATTTTCGACTGGTAGAGTAGATTTTCGGATGATGGAGTAAGCCATAATTAGATCGAAATGAATGCGTCTAGTCTCTAATCTGATAAGATTCATATCAGTTAATCTTTGATCATAAGATGATGATTTGTTAGTACTAACCCATTTAGTGAATCGCCTCTGAACTTTTTCAACTGCCACAATATCTTTAATGAGATATGGATTCCAAACTACTGTACTGTATTCTAGAATAGGACGTACGTATGTGGTGAATGCTTTTGCTAAGAGAAATTTATCTTTCGAAAAAAAGCTTCTTTTAATCAAGCCACAGACTCACATAGCTTTATTCACTATAAAGTTACAATGGGCACCAGAAGAAAGGTTGTCAGAAACGAAGACCCCAAGATCTTTAATAGCGGATTCCGAGTCAGGAACAGAAACCCCATTTAGATAGTAAGGATTTTTGGGTTGTTTTTTCCAATGTGAAGTATCAAACATTTTTCACTAGAAATAGGTAGCTGCCACAAATCAGCCCAATTACTTAAGTGAAGTAAATCGAGTTGAAGTACTTCTTTTTCAAAAGCCTGGTTGAAAATCTTTACATCGTCAGCAAAAAGGAATACCTTGCTATTAGACCTATGATCCGTAATATCATTAGAGCTTCACACGACAAAAATTTCGTACCCGGGTACCCGTTTATTCATTACCCGGGTACCCGAATTACCCGTGTATACCCGGGTAATGTTAAAATGAGTTGTAATGTTAATGTACATAAATATTAGACAGATACACTGTGAAAATGGAATAGAATGGAAAATGGAATATACACACTCCGTAGTATAGACAGATACATAATATTTTTTAACACCGGTTGTGTTGTTGTATACAATAGGCTGCATAGGTAGGTATATTGCGAATATAATGCCAGAGATGATGATTGATACACATCATCGACGCACCTACGCTGCAAAATACTACACATCACATCACGATAGCTCAATATTATTGACGAGACAAAGCAAAATTTGCATACCTCCAGGGTTTTTTTTGACCTACGAGTCACAAGCCAAGTGGCTTGTTGACCTTAAATTTTACAAGCCATTCCAAATTTTTGCAAGCCAATTTTATAATATCAGTATATGTGAATAAATTCCAATGCTGGGTTATTTTTTAAAGAAATGTATATGTTGAGCATCACGGCAATCGATCAAAAAAGAGATGTCATTCAACATTTATTCAATAACATTTTAGAGCCGCTAATTCATTAAAATTCAGGAAACATTTGAAATTTTTGAGTTTGATCGAAGTCTAATCTACAAGCATTGTGGAAAAAATTTTCCAGCAAACTATCCAAGAACATAATGACTTTGAATTACATGAGAAATCGACGGTTAAGTCGTCTATGATGACAAGTGAGAGCCCAAAAAAGCTATCTTTCCTGCCTGAAACGCCGGAAATTTTTTTGGGTATTGACATTCTGCGATACTGGAAAATCAATTTTCCAATCACTTCTTTGAAGAATTAGTTTCGAATTTTCTATTCAAAGGTCGTAATTTCTGGAATTTCATGTTTGAAAAATTTCAAAATCATTAATTTATTCACACACTCTAATGAACTTGGCCAAATAGATATGAGCAAGAAGAGTAGAAGTTTCCGAAAACTACTTCCACGAAGCTTTTGGATTGATTTTACGTTGAGAAAGGAACAATCACTTCAAAAAGTTTACAGACTTGACGTATTGATCTTTCTCAAAAAATGTGTCAAGGGAAAAATGTGAATCTTCATTAAATATCAAGATGAAATATTGAAGATTACCAATTAAAACATGAGATAATACGTTTAAGATGATTAAAACTATTAAAGATTAAATGATAAATGAAGGTAGACATGTTGGAAGCAGCGCCTGAGCTAGGGAATGAATAATAATGCTTATTTAAGTTAACCTTCTAAAAGGCGCGAAGCGCCGGAAAATTTTGAGATTACCTTCTAAAATGCACCAAAATGCATCTTTTCTGTATCCGATATGATCAAACACATGACTCAAAAAATTCTGACAAGCCATTTTTGCTTGTTGGACTAAAATTCTACAAGCCATTTTGTCAGTCCAACAAGCAATGGCTTGTAAAAGGCTAAAAAAAACTATGCATACACCTCTACTCTCAAGTCTACATATTATACGTGATACAAAACTGGTACCCGAATTACCCGTGTACCCGGGTATACCCGGGTAATTCAGGTACCCGGTGTGAAGCTCTAAATATCATTAATAAAAATTTGAATTAATGTAGGTCCAAGGACACTGCCTTGAGGGACACCACTGAATTACAGATTTGTTCTCTGATAAGGAGTCATTCAGCTTGACGCATTGGGTTCTACCTGCCAAGAAACCTTGAAGCCATCTCAGTGTAGTACCTCTTATACCATGGGCATCAAGCTTAACGAGCAACTTACTATGAGACACCGAGTCGAAGACTTTTGAAAAGTCAATATATGCAACATCGATAGTTTGCTTATTATCAATTCCTTTAGTCCAAAGATTAGTATGTACATTCTAGTAATTGAAGCGTGCAAGATTTTCCTTTCCGAAAACCAAATCGGTAGTCACTTAATAAGCCATTAGTTTGTAAATAATTTTGTATGTTTTTGTTTATAATAGATTCCTGTATTTCGTACTGCATTAATAACCAATAATCTCGATGTTTGTTGTATTTCTCTTTTCCAGACTAACATGTGTTTTTGTTCTTTTTCTCTTCATTCGAAAAATAAATTTTTCTTCTTCTTCTTCTTAAATTGATTTGCCGAAACATTTGCTTCATAGAACTGTGCGATTAGTTCAGATGCCGAACAGTTACTAACTGATCACAGTGATGATGAAGAAATGCTGCTAGATGATGCACAAAAAGGCTCTGCAACACAACAACAAAAAACGGTCGTTTCGAATCCATTGGCAATCTGAATTCACTTGGCTAGAAAAGTTATCAAATAATGAAGTCAATGCAAAAAACAAATGAATTATTATCTTGCTTATCTCTTGTAAACTCACTTAAATATTCATTCATTTAAGCAGGTCATATCTCGAAACTTTTTGCATAGAAATGTCGGTTTTGAGTGGAAGAGGATTCAAGTTAATGAGAAACTTTCAAAAAACTCATCAGAAATGATTTTGAACGACTTATAGCAAAGAAACTAAACTAGATATGATCGTTCCTCATTAGGAAAAAATTTTTGGGGTTTTCCCTCAAATAGGGCAAAAAGTTTTGGGCAAAAAAAAACTGGCACGAAGTCCGAGAAAATTTTTGCGTTTTCAGCCACTAAAATAACTAAAAATCAAGGAATTTTAGCCTCGGACCAGTCAAAAAATTTGTGCCGCCGATTGACACAAAAACTCAAAATTTGTAGAGCCAATCCAAATTTTTTTGAGCCAAAAACCATGTTTTGGCTGAAAAAAACACTCTCGCTGGTTCAACCGTTGAATTTCAATTTAACCCGGCAGAAAATTCGCTGCATTCACTGAAAAATTAGACCTTTTATCCTGGGACTGAATTTTGAATTAAATTAATCTTCCAGCGTTCTACAATATCAAACGCAAATTTTGTTTTCGGTGCTGCGTGATAGTAAATTACTGACTCCAATTTATATCAGAATGTTAAAACAAGTTCAAAAAAATAATGAAGTTAACTGTCAATATTTTTAAGCGAAAAAAATGATTCAGCTAAAGTGGCGAAAAAAATACTAAACTCTTTTTCCAAATGGCGGAAAGATCGCGATCATCGATCGTTAAAATGCATTTTCAGACGTTTTAACAGCCTCAAAATCAAAATTTTTTCGGCGTTACGTGTCGAACAAGCCAGCCTTATCGGCCTTTTCAGCCTATAAATTGTCTGAAAATCAAGACGATTTAGTCTTCAACCACCCAAAGGTTTGTGCCATTTGGCACAAACGCTCAAAGTTTTTTTGTGCTATTCCTAATTTTTGTGTGCCAAAAACCAGGTTTTGCTGGCGCGTCCCTGCCAAGGCTTTTTCTGCACAGGCCAGGTTGCAATGTACAGCTTGGGGAAAAATTTTGGTTGCACAGATAAATTTTTGGTTGCTCACTCTAAAATCGATAAATTTGGTTAAATTTATCGGAAAAACCATCGCAAACTTGTTTTCTTCAATCAATCAAATCAATCAAATAATTTTATTGTCACTGGAAAAATAAGGTTAGTAAGAACAAAACGCAATACGAACAAGAACTATTAATTTTTGAACATAAATAAGAGTATAAACCGGTGAACAAAAGGGTGCACGAGTCACTAGGTGACATCATTTAACGTGCACCCCCTAAATACTTGTCGAAATTCATTTTAGCGATTTTGGATTGAAAGGTGTGCAAATTAGATGATGATACTAAGTCTTGCGGCAAACTATTCCATGATTCGATTAGCGATTTGAGAAGTCGAACTTGGTAACGTTTAATCTCGATGGGTTTAAAATTAATTTATATTCATTGATTTACTGAGTATTGTTTTTGTTCAGTGTGAAAAAGTTATAGCTAGGTTTAAACTAGACGTCCCTTTAATTATCTGGAACAAATGTAAGTGGCGTAATTCGAGACACTGAAGATTAAGTTGAGAAAGATGCTGGTCATAAGATAAGCCACTATTGAAACCAAAAACTTTATGGGAAAAACTTCCTTGAACGTTTTCAAGAGTATTTCAAAAGTATCTCAGGAGTATTCTTCTGGATTTCAATATTCGAGAACGCTGGAAAATGAATCTTTTCACCTTATTTCCCAGCATACCTGTACTTGGGGGGGGGTTGGGGGGTTGCACTGTGCAACTTGGCAGAAAAAATTCGGTCGCACAGCCCGAAATTTGGTTGCTGTGTGCAAAGAAACCTGCTCCCCACTGTTTTTTTCGAACTTATTTCCACAAATGTAGAAAGAGGTCAAATTTTTTTCCACATGTGGAAAAAAAATTTTTTCGTCTTAAAATCCCCGTTTTCTCGCTTGAAAACGCTCATACACACTTTATTTAAGCGTTTTTGAGCTTTTTAAAGCATTTTGATAATCATTCTAATCTAATCATATATCTCAAAAATTAGATTTAAATTTTGTGTGCATAAATCGTAATTTCTAGAAATTTATCATTCGAAAAATTTTAAAACCATTTTCTTCGTAACCTTCCATAAATTTGGCCGTCTGATAAGCTATGAGTCAGATAAGCGTAGAAATTTTCCGAAAATATCCATGAAGCTTCTGAATTCAATTCACGTCAAGAAAAGAACAAGCGCTTCAAAAAGTTTTGAAAGTTGACGTGTTGATCCAGGGTTGACGGGCATTGGGTTTTTGGGTTGATGGGTTTTTTTGGGTTCGAAAATTAGACATTTCTGGGTTCCTGGTTTTTGGGGTTTTTTTTTAAATCATTTTTTTCCGTTTTGTTCTCAGGAATAAAGTTTATTCCTGATTTAACAATCAAAATGAGAGTTGAGCCATACACGTAACGGAACCCCGAGGTCTGGGGGGGGGGTCGAACGACTTTTTTTGGGCCGGGGTCAGTAATTCCCAAAATTTTTGGGGAGGGGTCTCTCAGGGAAAAAAATCGATTTTTTTTCACGAAAAAAGTCCAAAAAATAGTTGAAAAAATAGTAATTTTTCTCTAAAATTACTGAAAAAAATGTATTTATGGCGCCAAGCGCCCAGAAAATTCACATTTTTGACCATTTTTTGTTCAAAAATTGACATTTTCCATCATAAAATTAACATTTTTCAGTATTTTTTCGACCAAAAGTATGGGGGGTTCCTACGGCTACCATATGGCTAGCCATAGGATTGAAAAATCCTAGGGGCGGTCGCCCAATGGCTAGCCATATAGTGGACAATTTCTGGGGGGTTCCCATAGCACTTCGCCCCTCCAAATCACATGAATGAGTTGAGCCAACTTTAGTAACTGCAATGCAGTCTTTTTTGACACTGACATGACAACAGAGTTGAGATGAGATGGCACAACAAACAAATCATATGCTATCGTAAATTTTCAATTCAGGAGACTTCTTAGCTTTATTCGATTCAGTTCATAGGACTATTCTGTTGAGTTGACTTATGTAATCGAAAAGCTAAAGATTCATATTCAATAAATTTAACTTATGTCTGAATTGTCTTTTGGCTGAAGTTGATTTGATTCGGTAGTTTATCTGAACATTAGTCAGATTTTACTGCCCATGAGTCACTGAGCAGTGCTGGTGAGCAATACACAGCATTGCTTGTGACTGCTAAAGTCTGCTCACAGCCATCAGCATTTGGTGAGATGACTTGAGCAGCCCTAAAATTTTGAGGTAGACAGCAGACCCACTGGAGAAAGAGCCAGCTGACGGCTTTTTGGGTTCACCAACCAAGTATTCTGGTTGAATGGCTGTAAGCAGTATGAATGTTGAAGAAAGAAACATCAAACTTTTTTCAGCCTGCAAAAACACAATTTACAAGCAACTCAATGAATAAATGATGTCGGCAAGTGAAGATGATGAAAAAAAAATATACGTTTTGTTACAAAATGCTGGAGAGCGGCCAAAAATCTGCTATGCAATATTGGTTGACGGAAGGCAAAACGTGGCTCTCGTTTCAGAAAATTGCTTTGAGAGTAGATTTTTTAAGACTATTAATGACTAGCAAGCGAAATTTATTTTGTCATGTTATAATCACGTGTTTTCCATTTTAGTGTCCACTGCGTCATAGAGCGTAATTTTTCAACATTTGGCTTTGTTCACAGCAAGTTGCATAATCCATTGCCATCTGCATCAGTCGAAAAGCTAGTCTTCATAAAATTCAATGCCAAAAATTTTTTTGACGGTGCATTAGTTACATATGATTTTATTTGTTATGATAAGGAATCTGTATTTTTGCTTAAAATCAGGAAAAATGATATGAAAATGCTTTGCATTATGAAGAATAAAACTTTAGATATGTTGCATTTGCTTTTCTTTCATACCTAATTCAGATCCACAATTGTGAAATAAAAAAACCCATAAAAACCCTAAAAAACCCAAATTCGAAATTTTGAAAATGGGTTTTTTCCCAACCAGGGTTGGCGGGCACTGGGTTTTAGGGTTTTTGGGTTTTTTGGATTGGAAAATTAGACATTTCTGATTTTTGGGTTTTTTAAGAAAAAATTCATTTTTTTAAATTTTGTTTAGTAATTGCATTGCAATGCAATCTTTTCTGACACTGACATGACAACAGATTTCGCCTGAACTTAATAATAAATAATAATGATTATTAAAGTTATAACCGGCGCCAAGCACGGTTTTTTTCCTCAAATAAGGTCTTTTAAGGAAAAAATTTTCGAAATGAAGAAAAAAATTTTGGGTATGTTTCTCATTGAGGAAAAAATTTTGGGGAATTCAAAACCGAAAAGATGCTTTTGGTGGATTTAAAAGGGTCAAAATCTCCGAATTTTCTGGCGCTTCGCGCCGGTCATGGGTATAATCTTGACTATTTTTTATCAGACGCGGCCATTAGCATACCTACTTCGACTTACTAACTAATGCTCATCAGTTTCTATCTATCAAGTTAGCGCGTTTCATTTTGTAATCGTCACAACAATCAATTATATGTCGCCCAAAATTGAGATTTTTCATCAATTCTTTCAATTTTTTCTCTCGATGCTTAGAATTTTTTAAACGTTTACAACTTGAACTTATGCTTTTTTTGATTATTGAAATTGAAGACATCATTCTAGACTGAGATTTCAGAACTTCTGTTCATGAATATCTGTTGGAGAGATTTCTTTTCCAGCGTTTTTGAATATAATAACCTGAAAATTTTTCCGGCGCGATGGGGAACAAATCGCACTTCATCAGTTTGATTCTATTTTATTTCTCAACCTTGTGAAGGTTTATTTTCCAGCGTTTTATAAGGTGAAATCCAAAATTTTTTCCAGCGCTCCGCGCCGGACCGAGAACTAAATAAAATTAGATGATTCATACCTGTAATTGGGGGAGGGTTGGGGGACCCCCCCCCAAACTTGACCAAGTATACTCCAAATCCCCCCCCCCCCAGTTTCGAAAAAATTAAAAAAATTGGCAAACATGGTTTTTGGCCTTTTTTGGGAAAAATTTCGACTTTTTTGACCCCCTCCCTCAAAATTTCGGATTTACCCCCCCCCTCCCCCCAACTGGTCGCAGGTCTTACAGGTATGAATAGCGGATAAATTCTTGAGAACTCTATCGTTAACATGCTTCACCCGCTCCTGTAGAACACCTTTATATTCTTCATGAGCTCATTTTGACTAATATAACCAGAATTTCCTCAATTTTTTCTCCATTTTTGCAGGTTTCTGACTTCAAACACAACAAAAGGCTTGGGTATGCTCCTGAAATGCATAAAAAAGCATCCGTAGCCACATTATAAACGTTTTTAAAGATGAGGAAAATTTTTGGAAAAAGAGGAAAAAAATTTTGGGTCCGGTTCTGATGTGGAAAAAATCTTCGAGAAAAAAAAACGGTGGGCCAAGCGCGCCGGAAAATTTTGAGGTTTGGACCTCCTCTAGAGTATACTTTTACAAAACAGTGCTGCTCAGCGTTTTTTTGTGCACTGACATTTGTGCCAATTGGCGCAAGAGCCCAAAAAAATTTGTGCCAATGGCACAAAAAATTTTTTCCTACTAGAAACATTACTGAAAACTGCGGAAAAGTTTTAGGCCAACATTTTGATAAAAAGTTAACGTTTAACGCATTAATTTTTTGTAAAAATCGTTCTCTACTCAACATATTTTCTAGCTAGTCATGTCAGTGAGATAAGAAAAAACTGCAAGTAGTTCACGACGACTCTAAAAGAAATGGAATGCTGAGAAAATCTAAATAAGACTCTAGAATTGTTCAGGAAATTCAAATTGATTCAATTTTCGACTAACGGATCTTTATGCAAACAACAAGTAAAGACTAGTGAAAATAAAGTATAAAATTGTGTAAATTTTCGGTCGGGGCAATGTACCACTACAAACAATATCGGATTTTATATTTAAATGAGTCAAGCACAAAAAGTAAGAATTTCAGTTTTAAATCCGAATGTGACTGAAATTCAGAATTAATTTGCACCCATCATTCATTGATAGCCTATAAACTTTGCTACAACGATGCTGATACACTGTCCGGAAAGAACCCGTTCGCGTTCGGATCAAATACGAGTAGATAAAATTATATTCATTGACTCGGCGCCAAGCGCCGAAAATTTTTTGCATTTTCGACGCCTAAATCATCTAAAAATCAAGGAAATTTAATGTTTGAACAGCCAAAAATCTTGTGGTCGACTACAGTATAGAATTAGAGTATCATCTATCATTACGACAGTACGTTCCTGTGCACTGATTCATTGAATATAACACTAAATGATAAGTTTCCTAAAATGGAATATTTCTGTAGTACTGATGCCGGTTATACCGCTTATAGTGCTGCCCTCGATCACTTCCTGTCCAAATCATAATGAACTAAAACCTATAGTCTGTTTTTTATAAAATGCTTCCAAATAGAAAAGTGACACAAATCCGTAGTGTCGTCTAATCGTTTACATAGGGCTCTTACTGTATAATTTTTCAGTCAAAAAATTGTCAAAGGTTAGGTCAGTATGCTCACAAATTACCAGTTCTATATGATGTACTGTTTACCAGAAAATCGTGAAAATCTAAAATACTACTTGCTTTCTACTTTCATTATTTAGAAGCATTTCAAAAAAAATTGTTAAAGGTGAGCTCAGTATGCTCAAAAATTTCCGGACCTATATGATATATTGTTCGTCAGAAAATCATGAAAATGTGAAATACTACTTGTAGGACTTCGACCAGCTGTTGAACCGATTTGACGTTATTTGTACCCCCGAAATATACACAGTTTTGTTTACATCTACAGAGGCTTCGTTTCCCGACGCCTGTAACGTCATTTGTTTCAGCGATCAAATATGGCTTTTTCGCCTGATAGGCCGAGAATAAACCCTAACATCCGACCGCCAAGGAGAACGCGCACCGCATACGTCTTTTTCATTCAAGAAAATTTTCCCAAAGTAGCTCGTAAATTTGAAACTCGGAATCCTCAGCCTGTTATTCGACATTTAGCTCAAATGTGGCGTGATCTGCGTGAGTTTGTTGCTGATCGTTGATTAATTTGTGCGGTTGTAACGTGTGTTGTCCATATATTTTCACGCGGGGAGTATATCGCTACGCCTGCCTAAGTGAGCCTAAAGTCTGTTTTTTATGAAATGCTTCTTATTAAATGAAAAATGTCACAAATATGCACTGCCTTGAAAGTCTTCTACATGAACCTTTAACTGTATAATTTTTTACTCTAAAAATTTTAAATATTAGTTGAATTTTTTTTCAAATTTTCGGTTTCGTACGACACGGCTTGGCAGAAAATGCAGAAAATATAAAATAGTACTTGCTTTTCGGATTCATTATTCGGAAGCATTATGAGAAAAACAGACTATAAATCTAAATCTAAAGTGTCATTTATACTTGCCTTTTTTGACGGAACGGAACAGAACCGATCGCCAACAGCTTGAAACGTTCAGCCAGAAAACTTGATTTCGACACGAAAAGATAACTGCAATTTTCTAGTAAAGACCGACGGTAACCTCCAACCGAACCGAACGGAACGAAAATTTCCGTTGCGTTCGATATCGTTGTATCGATTTCATCATTCCATATCGTTCCGTTCCGCCGAAAAAGGCAAGTTTAAATGATCCTTAAGTCTGGACTTAAATTTGTGTATATGATAATCTGATTTTTATAGATTGCTCGTACATTGAAAAATGTCTAAACTGTCGAAACTCAGAATATGGTGAGGGTTGGCTTTCACAAATCACGTCATATGCGGCATTTATATCAAAATATGAATTAGTACTTACTTTACACTTTTAAATCTACAAGCAGAAGAGTAAATTTAAAGAAGAATTTCTTTCGTCTTCAAAGCCTTGTTCAAATGTTCAAAGCAAAGCAAGTTAACTTTGCCTTTTTAAAATTTCTTTTGTTTCATGATGCGAGATACAAACCCAAATTATGTTCCCGTGAACAGTCCTGATCACAAGTAACGTGTGTTTTTGCTTGTGGGTTGCCTGTCACAAGCACCAATTTGGCAAGCGCTTGGCAAGCAACCCACAAGCGAAGCACTTGTGGATAGCTTAAGCCCGGTTCATACTTCTGCTCGTTGCTCGCCGGGCATGCTTGGCGAGCATGCTCGATGCTGTGCTCGGAGATGTTTGGCGAGCACAGCGTCGAGCAAGCTGCTCGCCGAGCATGCTCGGCGTGTAAATATTTGCTGGGCGAGCAGAACCCCGAGCACAAAAAATTTGCTCGTCGAGCATGCTTGGGGTAGTAGAAAAATGTTCTACACCTCCGAGCATGCTCGTCAAGCAACATACGTTATAAGTATAGACAAAGAATAGGCAAGGCAAAACTATGTATAACTGTTACTCGTTTTGCATTGTATATAGTTTAAAATAAGCTGCCTGCGTTCTGGGTGTAGATTTTTTTGTTGTGAAAATTTTTTTGTCATGTCTATTCGAAAAAAATTATCAGAAGATGGAAAATTTAAACTTATTGAACTTGTTCATGAAAAATAATTTCTGTGGAACGTTTAATCATTGGATTACAAGGACGTCAGGAAAAAACATCGTGCCTTCAAAGAAATTCAGGAGGAACTAAATATTCAAGGTATTGATTTTATGTTATACATCGAATGAAATATTCATAGGAATGCATTTCAGGTATTGATGTGGCCACGGAATTCGGTATTTTGAGAAGTTCCTATCATCGTGAATGCAAAAAAATAAAAATTAAAAATCCATCTGGTTCAGCAGCATCTAAACCAGATCAAATGTGGAAATTTTACTATGCCTTAAGACCAACCAATTGTGCAAATATTGCACATAAAATTTTAGTTGCACGTAACTTAAAATATATTCACAGGTTTATTTGTGTCCACAACTCTCAAACGATTGCCACATATCATCAAGGCACGAATCAAAAGAGATGTGACAAATCTATTATACGATGCGGAAGCTGGCTGTAATCAGTCTGGAGCTTCAGGATACCCAAGTCAAGCCATTATACAACCAACAACGTCTGCAGCTTTAGTTTGTCAGAGTCAACCCTGCATGAAACTGGCCACTTCTGCACCTTCCCTTTATCGAAGTCAATTCCGTATGCAACCAGGCATGAATGATATACTTGTTAATGACAATGGAATTTTTTTAACATTGAACAAGAGTTCTGATTTGATGGAGTTTCATGGAACCGTAAGATAGTTTGTTGACCAAATAAACTTTTATGCATATTGCCAAAAAATTAAAATAAAGATTGGCAACAATAAAACAGTTGAAATAGTGTGGCATGTTGACTACCTCGCCCCGTTCATAGGAGGCACTGACCATCGTCTTCGATATTTTTTGATCAAGCTATTATTGACATGCAACAAATGGGTAAGAACGCAAATTTTCAAGGTTTTGGAAAAATAAATTTCAAAACGCAAAATTCACAGACCGATCGATAAAAGAAATGAAATTTGTCCCCGCGAAAAATTGGCTCGTGAAGTATGAACCAACTCTGAGCATGCTCGCCGAGCAAGATGCTGGCCGAGCATCGCCGAACATGCTCGGAGCTGTATGAACCAGGCTTTATGGAGTGCTTGTGAGTTGCTTGTCCGAGCACTTGTTGAGTCGTTTGCCAAGTGCTTGTGAGTCGCTTGCCAAGACTTTCAGTAGTGAGTGTGAATGTCAGTAGGGACATATTATTTATGAGGGCAATTATTTATTGGAAGCCTGCCGGTGTACGTTTAGAACGTCTATAAGAACGTCTATCTTCTAAGCAATAGCAGACATTTTTATTTTCGACTTTTTCGAAAGATGAAAATGTACCATAGGTTTTCCAAAACGTGTTGGCTACTGTACCTGCATAAAAACGGAAGAAAGTCTAGTCTTTTCTTTAGAATTCTTTAAATAATTACAGTGAAAAGCAAATAGTACTTTAAAATTTTTAACTTGTCTGCTAAAATACATAGAATTGAAAATTTGTGAGTATACCCCACTAGCTTGTAACAACTTTTTAAGAAAAGTTCCCCATTAATGCTCTGCTAAAAACTCCTACCACTGATGTCATTTTTCCGATTAATAATCATTTTGTAAAAGGCTTACTGTAGCATACCGATTGTTTCATATCGCTGAATGTAGACGACTTGTTAGGTAATTGAAATGTATACGAGTAACATGTTCATTATTATATCGGGCACGCGCACGAAACGTTTGATTAATTTTATATTATTTAATTCTGATTCTGTACAATGGCGACTTATTATGTTGTGACAATTACATGTAATTTCTTTCAAGAGTTTATACATTAAAAACATGCACTGATAACTCGTTTTTCGTATACTTTTCTGAAACATTCAGACATACACTCTCGGTCTTTCTAGTCTTTCTATGGATAAGCAATTGTCACAACAAATAAAACGTCTGCAGGAGACATGCACGGCAAGAATTTTCCAGGGGGGTCCATGGACTTTTTCCAGGGGGTAGGGGGTTGGGTGCAAAAAAATAAAAAAAAGTTCTGCAAGCCTGTTTTTCATAAAAAATATGTACAAAAATCATCAAAAAACCTGTCTTGAAAAAAGTTCAGGGGGTGTTTGACGATTTTTTTTGGTCGGGCGGGTGGCCATGGGTTTTAGGTATGGGGGTTTACCCCCTACCTCCCTATGTGCATGTATTGTCTACAGTATTGCATTTCGACGGGGAATTCTTTTGTCGAAAAAGACAATGCCGTCCCTAAAAGTGAACAACAAGGTTGTAAAAAAGTGTCTGTTGTGCATCGCATGTGGAATACTTGTGAAACGCTTGTGGAGCGCTAGTGGATTGCTTGTGCATGCTTGTGGAGCACTTGTGGAACGCTTGTGGATTGCTTGTGCATGCTTGTGGAGCACTTGTGGAACGCTTGTGGATTGCTTGTGGAATGCTTGTGGATCGCTTGGCACTTGTGGGTTGCTTGCAAGCGCTTGTGAGTCGCTTGTGGCAAGCACTTGGCAAGCGACGTGCTCGCCGAGCGCTTGTGAACATGCCACGTTACTTGTGATCTAGACTGAACATGCCGAAGACTATAAAATGAGAACAACTCGCGCTGTTGACATGACAGCGTAGAGATCTATCCTGATTCTGATATCCCCTATCTCGACAATCCTTGCAAACTTTATTATCGAGATTTTCTGTTTGTCGATCAGGATTTTGTCTTTTTCTAGCCGAAAAAGAAAAGCAACGTTACCGCCAACGGCAAAAAAACGATCACGAACGTTACATTAATATGAAGCAGAAATTCTACAACGCTTACAAAATGCGACCTCCGAAGTTGTTTCGTCGCGGCTCGCAGTGTGCGTCGCACCGAAGCCGCAAAGCTTCCGTTCTATTTGAAATGGAAGCTTACGACCAACTGCGCCTAGGACACCCGGAGTGGAACGAGACTCAAATTGATGCTGAAATGGCCAAAAAGTAAATTATCGTTTATCGATTCTACTTCGAGTATATTACTGAGGATTCTATCGAACATTCATAAATGTAAATTTTTATTTCATGTCGGATTCTACTGTAATTTTTTGGCAAAACGATCTCACAGAATGGGCAATTCATTCATGTGTGGAAATTCCGACGTCCATGACATGATTTCTTTAATAGGCGAGTTTCTTTGTCAATATTCTGACCAGTCAATGGCTGCTGAATTATGATGATATGTTTGCTGTGAAACGTGTTCTCTATCTGCAGTTTACAAGCTTCATATCATCTTGTTAGTGCCTTTTTATATGTCTCCAGTCAGATTCGCGTTTGCTTATTTGATTGGAAGATAGATAAAGACGAACAAAATTTACATCATCACACAAACAAGCCAATCTTCTGACGATTCGGTAAATATTTGGCAGTTTCCGTAGTCGGTTTAATTTGAAATGACGAACGCAGCGAAAACCAAAAAATAGGTTAGTTGATACGCAATTTTCAGTTGACGGAAAGCTTCATAGTATAGGAAAACGTTGAATTTCGAAAAGGCCAAAATTATTAAAAAAAACATCATGCTGTAGGCTCATCTATACTTTTTGTCGAAGATCTATCGCAAGTGATTGCAATACAATCAAAATCGAACAAATCTCTTATTTTCGCTGTGCGCAAGAAAGATTTTGAAGAGTTCTATTCAGGGAAGTATTGTTCACATAAAAAATTTGCTTAGTGTCGCAAATATCAGCCATTTTGTAAGCGTCTTGCGTTTCTTGCGTCAAAGCTGGATTTAAAGCACACTGTGGATACTTGCTGAATATGTTGGGCGTCTTTCGATTGGAAATTTCGATATCTACCTTGTCATGTATTATATACTGAAATCGCTCCATTACTTCAAGAGTAAACCGCTTGCGTCTGCTTTCTTGCGAAATCCACTGTCAATTTAGCTTGCTTCAATCATTTCAAAATGAATGGAGTATAACATGGTCTTTCTCAGAGTACTTACACGGCTTACGATCTTTCCCACGACCACTGATATCATGGGTAAAGTCCTGCCCTGCTCCAGCCTCCATGGATATGACTAGGGAGCATACATGCACGTGGGGGGAGGGGTTTGGGGGGGTTTTGACCCTCAGCAGATTTTTATTGACCCCCAGCAGATTCTTGCTGACCCCCAGCAGATTTGGCTCCCCTAGAAATAATTGAGAGGTTGACGAAGGAAAATGATCAAGAGAGAAGAGAAAGTCGTCATGAAAATGGAAATGATGCTGTAGTTTAACAATTTTTCTAAACAAAGCATACTTGATTCCAAGAGAGTAACATTAAAACTGTAAAAAGTGCTTTCTAACCAAATTAATATATTTGACTAATATAGTTGTAAGAATATGCGGTTTGGATGTTAGAAAACCTTTCTGAGATCTTTCTTTTCATTATCAAGAACTAAAAAAAAATTTTGTATTCCACCCCCCGTCCTGGCTGACCCCCAGCAGAATTTCTATGCTGTGCATGTATGCTAGCGTACGCATTTGTATTTTTTCACAACCTTTGCTTTTTTTCACGTCTGCAAAATCTTCCAACGTATGGAACAACAAAATTGCATTACACTGCGCTTGCTACATGTCCTGGGTAATTTTACGAAAATTATTTACAGTATCTCACACTACTTGAAAATTTGAGGACCGGGTATACGTGGAAAAACGTCTTCCTGCAATATATGGCTTTGAAAAATATTTTTTTTGGCAGCTTTCCCAATAAAGAGAATACATCCGAGTGATCTCCAAAATCCGTACTTGTCTGGCTAGTTGTTTGATTATTCATCGGATAACAAGCTGTAAAATATCTTTGCTAGTGAAAATTAAGTCGAGACTAAGTTGAAGACCATCTTAGCAAATGTGCAAATGCATGCAAAGCATGGGCGAAGATTCAATTTCCAGCCTACGGAGCTAATGGCCGCTGCGTGATTTATTCGAAATTGTAAATCAAGGTTTGAATTGTTTAGTTGAAACGATTCCGCCCTTTCTTGAGTAAAATCATGAGAAGAAATACTTCTAATCCTATGTGTGAGTTGTTGACGATTTTTAAATCGATCAAGTTTCGAAGCGTTAAAAATTTTGATATAGCTTTAGAATGTTTAGTCAGAATAAGCTGAATTTGGGCACATGACACCACTTTGCTTCTTGAATTTTATAGTGAAAGTGCTTCACACCTAATAACTACTCTTTATAATCGCGTAACCTAGCCTTGGAAGCTATAGGCTAGTGACGTGCTTTGCCCATATCCAAGCACCTTTCATGCTAAATGAATATAGACAAAAGCATCTGGAAATCTGAAACGTCGCGCATTTTGAAAAGGTTCTGAAACTTTCCGTATCCTTTTGTAGTTTTGTTTTGGAATCAATATTTTATTCTTTACAAAACTTCTTCAATTCATATAGGTGGAACTGCCTGGAACCGGCGCAACGATCTATTTACATACGATCGGCGTTGAACAATAAAGTAGAGTTCGATCGCCGATTGAAAGAATATCGATTACTGAAATCTCGTCGGGCCCTCGACGAACACATGAAAAACGGCCTGAAAATTGTCGAGGAACGTTATAAGCAATCGAGTGCTACAAATGCGATTTAAAATCGCACTCAAGGACGAAACGCAGACTAATTTTCTCTGAAATACTGAAGATTCGTTTTGATTTTCGCAAGAAAGGTTTGGCGCCAAAATTTCGTGGAAGTATACTTTTTCGTAAGTTCTTGATCCGATGGTTATTTTTGATAAGCTGGAAAAACATCTTCGAAATAGGCATAAACAAATCTTACGAGATTTTTATATCAATTGGCAGCCAATGCGTCTTTCCGCGTTTCGCCATACATTTCTTACTAATACACATTTGTAATTTAGGAAAATAATTCTATCACGCTACATTATACTTTTTGTGAATCATGTAAATTTTCGGCGGACAATTCAGTAAAAACGTTCATTCGCAACCTTTGAGCCTTTTTTCCACTGAATTTTTGCATACTTGTACAAAAGTACTATACAAAGTACAGAAATCATGCCTCTGATGCCACCAGAAGATACATTCGATAAACGGAAGGGCGAATACGCCCCAACGACAGTCGACGATTCTGTTATGGTGATTATTTGTTATCATTATTTCCATTCGCTGCACATAATTACACTTTACATCGCAGTGCGAAAATCCAGTGCCCATAAAGTACAATCAATTTGACGAAACCGGAATCGCCGCGCAACAGAATGATATGCGATTGGCCATGGAATTGGCCAGAAGAAGGTAAGGAACAAATTTCCATCTTGGGTGAGTGCCAAAACTAGCATAAATTTGGGCTCATTCGACTCGTCTTGATGCAATCTACCAAAAAAATATGAAGAATTTACGTCGACCACGAAGTAAAAACTTTCCCGAAAAAAATAGCATAATTTGTCTGCTAATTTTATAGAGAGTTGGGAAATCTTTCCGTAATCTTCAATCCAATTCTTCTCCATCTTTCGACCTATGTAGACGCCATTAGTAGGAATCAGAGTTGTGCTTAATTCTGTTGGCTCAATGAGGCTGATTTTGGCTTGCCCATTGTAATAACTTTCTACGAAAGCGCGCATAAGCCAGGATCATTGACCCAGCGATTGTCATCTTTCCTAAGCCTAAAGAATTGATAGGCAAGATACACGAGTAATTCGGCACACTATCTTTTGATTGGACTTTTTCTCATGCCCGTCGCGTGTGTTTTCCGACAACCCATTCCAGGGCGAACCAAATGACATGAAATTTATGACACTGTTCGCGCCCACCCTTCATCCCAATCTTTACCGAATCGTTTTCCATTTGAACTGATGTTTTAAAACGAGTTCATTTGGCACTTGCATTTTATTTTGTTATTTACTAAAATATTTAAGCCATCATGTTGCTTCAATGATTTGATAACAATGTTTCGACAAAAACGCTCTCTGGGCCCACAATATCAGTTTTCAGTGCCTTCTCACTATGGACATCATCATACATCGAAGTGGGGAGGGGTTTCAGGGTTGACGTCATCCACGTAGCGTTTAACCCTTGCCCGCATTAGATTTTGACTCCAACTAAAAAGTAACTTATGAGGACTAGCACTTCTATTTGTTAAAAAACACAGCGAATCGGGCAATAACTAATAGCTCTCGCTGAGATCTAATGAGAAACACGATTCAAAGTAGCGTATTTTATTTTTGACGGAGTTGTGACTCGGTTGAAGTTCAACTCCATTGACTTCCCCAGACTTATTAATCCTGATGCAAATTTTCGAAGAAACTCAAAAATCTTCAAAAAAGAATAGCCAATTTGTGTAAGAACAATGTCGAATATTTTATTACATCATGGCGGACGATTGTCAATTTATATAAATATCTTTGAGTACTAATAAAATTAATCCATCAGAAATTATACAAATCGTACTCTTTCACTTGTTATAAAGTTTCGATGGCTTTTACGCAGAGAATGACTAGAAGTCATCACTAGAGTAAAATAACATTCAAAGTTTAAAATCTGTTATACTCCGTTTGTTAGAGTCGTATCTAGTTAAAGTATCAGACAGTATCATTCTAGAAGATCTAAACGAAAATGTGCCTATTGCCGAGATCATAAAACATTTTCCATTTTGATGATCATTACTGTCGTTGTCGTCATTATATTTTTGATTGCCGTTGGCATCGCCTATGCCGTCGGACTTTTGTGGCCCGAAGAAGATTTAGATCTTAACCCAAACGCTACGATGTCGGGTAAGCTTAGACTTCGAAGGTGGTACTTTTTGACCCCTGACGATTTTTTACTGTTCATTGAAAATCAGACTTACTAAATTTGGAGAGGAGCAGTTATTTTTGGCGAATAATCTTGTTTATCTTTGTTTTGGGGCTCAGGGGTATTGTTCCAATGAGAGAGTTATGATTCTACCGCATTAAAATCGTAAATCTCTAATTAAGAATCTCTGATTTTTCTAAGGGATTTTTACAGACCAGCAACAAGGAGGTATGTTCGATGACGACCACTCGATACACAATCCGCGTCGCGATCCATTCGATTTTGCTAACCTAAATTCGACAAATATTTCTGTGTTCGATGAGGGTGATATTTCGTTAGAATATTGTACTCTGCCTTTAAGGAACTTCGACCTGTTTCAGATCTTTTAAAAGAAAATTCTACCGCATTTATTACTTTGCCAGCTGTGATTATCGATGTAGAAAGATTATCTTTGTCTAGGAAAACTCGGTGCCCTATGCCGACCTATAGTTGCGATAAAAAAGTAAAAAATTAAAAATAAGATTTTTTTCTGTTTCACTTTCCCTTTTCTAGCAAACGATAGTCCCTCTATATCGACTATGTGACGGAGAGTTCGACTGCAGAGATGGAAGCGATGAATTGAACTGCAAACGTAATGTTTGAGTGTACTACATAAATATTTTTTGAGATAGCGACGCATTATGGCTTAAGACACGACTTCTGAGATATCCGACCTTCTGCTCAATTGATCTATCATAATTGAAAATTAATATCTAAAATATGTGTAGGTAGTTCTAGATGCTGAGTATCGTGACAGCATTCATTCCTCATAAAAGTCAAAATTCGCACACCTATAGTACCCCCAAGTTCAGAATTTTTGTATTTGTTAGCATTTTTTGTTCTGTGCACGTGTTTCAGAATACAGCTCAGAAAATGTTAATTATATGCAGGAAAGCATGCTCTCTATGCACTTATGAACAAAATTTTGTAATCTCTTACTTTAAACTTTTTATGCTATTTTGAAGTGTCAAGCCGAAACAAACTGAAATAGTCATTTGGAGCTTTTTTTGGACACTTTCCCTTAGTATGCCGCAGAGTTTTTTCTTCATTTCTGTAGCCACTAATGTCTAGCATATTGTGTTAAAATTTCAACCAAATTTGTGTACCGTATTGAGAGTGGTCTCTGCAATCCTGAAAAAACCATACAAAAATGCTGTTTAATTTCTTTGAATATGCGACTAACGGGATGAAACATTGAAAACTTTCAGACTAGTCGAATAAAACGAAAAAATGTGGGTCAGATCACTGGTAAAATTTCATTGATCTATTTACAATGATTATGCAATCTCAGAAGAGATGCAACAAAAATTCCTCTCCTGTTTCACACCACATGATGTTAGCCGAATAAAATAAATTAAATGATAGTCTATTGTAGAGTCTTCCCAATCAGCAGAGGTAATCCGAATAATTCTTGCCATTTTCCTGCAAAGGGATGTCAAAGAATGACTCAATTTCTCAGATTCAATGAGAATTTTCGACCTCTCATTTGAAGCATGTCGTTCGGCAACCATCGAAGCTGATGGATGAAAATTTATCAAGACTTCGAGCCACATTTTTTCCTCTAATGTATCACGTAAGGACGAAAGAATTTTATTGGTTGGGATTTATTCATAGAAAAAAATATTTGGATAACAGTGCAGTGTGTGCAAATTTCAGCAGCTCACAAAACGGTACGCTAATCGGATTGAAATTGCAATACAATATGTTGAACATAAGTGCCTGCAGAGTGGAAGAAAAGAATTCTGCGGCATCCTACGGAAAGTTCCTGAAAGGAAGTCCAAACGACTTAATCCGTATATTTTCCACTTCTTTTTTGAATCTTTAAAATAGCGTAAAAAGACGTTCTTGAACGATATTCAGCATGTAAAACAATACGATATTCATGATTTTCAGGTACGATTAATTTTTTATTTATCACAGTCGAGGTCGAACTTATTAGAAATTGCGTCTTTACTTTGTTAAAGTCAGATGAGCTTTCCCCAACTCATTTTCGTTCAAAATTGATAATTCTTCCAACCGCACGTATTTCCACGTCTTTCTTTTTCTTCTCAGAATGTCGAACATCGTTCAAATGCAAGTCGCTCATAGCCAATTTTTCTATGTGCTTCAGAGGTAATCGATTATGCGACGGAAAAATCGATTGTCAGGACTTTGCCGACGAAAGAAGATATTGCCGTAAATAAATTCTATTGTACTCATTTACTGAACCTATAGTCTGTTTTTCTTAAAATGCTTCCAAATAATGAAAGTGGAAAGCAAGTAGTGTTTCAGATTTTTGCGATTTTCTGATGAACAAAATATTATGTAGGACTGGAAATTTGCAAGCATACTGACCTAACCTTTTGCAATTTTTCGAGTGAAAAATTTTACCAAAAGAACTAGATGTAAACGATTTTGATGACAGTACTGATTTGTGTCACTTTTCTATTTGGAAGCGTTTTATAAAAAGCATACTATAGTGCCAAATTTTATTCAGGAGCTGATTGTCGGAAAAATGAATACAAGTGTAAAAATGCCACCGTTTGCGTACCGAAAAGATATGTTTGCGATGGTGATCAACATTGCCCAAATGGCGACGACGAAGCCGAATGCCCAACTCTTCAAAGTGATTTACTAAATGCTTCCACCTTCAACTCTCATCTTTGCCCATCTTCAAAGCTGAATTCATGTTCAGCTTCAGGAAGCAACAATTTGATTCCTCATTTTTTCCTCCTCAAATGTTTAATGACTTCTGATTTTCCATTTCATGTTGTAACAACGGTGCTCTTTGGTGCAAATATTCCAAGAAATGCCTGTCGATGAACGGGTGGTGCGATTACAAGGAACGTTGCTCGCGACGTTAAATTATTTACATGAATTAAATGCCGATTGTCGTGTTCTAACACTTTTACACTTTTATGCAGATTTCATACATCGTTTTATTGATTTTTTATGACTAACGTTTGTTCGCATTTCAGTCGTCGAGATGTATAGATTTTTCCTTCGTACGATTTGATGTTTTGAGCTATTAAAAGGCATGTTGAAACATAAAGACAATAAAACGCGCTGCCAGGAAAAAGTACTGTAGCATGTAGAAGTCAGCGCTTGTCTGTCAAGTCAAGTGTTCCGTTTGTGCATACAGTTGCCAAAACAAAAGAAGAAAGTATGAAATGGCACAAAAAATAGCGTTTGTGCCAATTTGCACAAACTTTTTGACTGGATGAATAACTTAATTTTCAAGGTTATATTAGGCGCTTGGCGCCGAGTCAATGAATATAACATCAACTAACTTTTATTTGGCCCGAATACGAGCGAACTTTTTTTAAAGGGTATATGTGTATCATCGCAGCAAATTTATAGGCTGTCGATGACTGATAAATGAATAAGAAAAGTGAACTTACTCCGTTCATTCAGTGGGATTCGGATCACCGTTTTTTTCCTCGAAGATTTTTTCCACATGAGAACCGGACCCAAAATTTTTTTCCTCATTTTCCAAAAATTTTCCACAATTTTAAAAACGTTTATTGTGTGGCTACGGATGCTTTTTTACGCATTTTAGAAGCATATCCAAGCATTTGGTGTTTTTGTAGTCAAAAACCTGCAAAAATGAGGAAACAATTGTGAAAATTCTGGTTAGGTTAGTCAAAATGAGCTAATGAAGAATATATATTGGTGTTCTGCAGGAGGAGAGAAAGCATGTTCAATCGTTAACCATAGAGTTTTTACGAATTTATCTGCTGTTAACATAACATTTCTGTGGTTCCGATTAGAATTATCCAATTTTAGATCTTAGTCCGGCGCGGAGCGAGCGCCGGAAAATTTTTTAGATTTTCACTTTCTAAAATGCTGGAAAATAAACCTTCACAAAATAAAAATCGAACTGATGATGTGTAATTTGTTTCCAATTCCGACGCAGAGCCCCGGAAAAATTTTCGAGTTTTAACATTCCAAAACGCTAAAAAATAAACCTCTCCAACGGATATTCGTGAACAGATGTTTTGAAATCACAGTCTAGAATGATGTCTTTAATTTCCATCTTCATAAATGCAAAAGTTCATGTTGCAAACATCTGAAAAATTCCAAGCATCGAGAGAAAAAATTGAGAGTATTGATTAAAAGTCTCATTTTCGGCGAAATATACTGACTGTAAACTGTTAGAAAATGAAACGAGCTAACTCGATTGATAGAGACTGTTGAACATTAATTAGTAAGTGGAAGTATATATGCTAACGGCCGCGCCTGATAGAAAATGGTGATTATTATACCTATGACCGGCGCGAAGCGACGGAAAATTTTGACCTTTTAAAGTCCACCAAAACGCATCTTTCTGGCTTTGATTTCCCCAAAATTTTTTTCACAATGAGAACCTGTACCCGAAATTTTTTTCCTCAAAAGACCTAATTTGAGGGAAAAAACCGTGATTCGGATTGAGAACTGAAATTCTTATTTTCGGGTTTTGACTTAGATTGAAAATTTAATATCGTTGGCACAATGCTTCAATCAAAAATTTACGCAACTTTCGACTTAATTTTCATTAGGAGTATTTTTTATTCCATGCAGGAGTGAACAATCTCTTAATTATAAATAGAAATTCACTATCACAATTAATCAAACTTCCTACTCTAGGAAATCTCATTCCTGATCTTGTTTTTTGTTCTATCCCTAACTTCATCTCTAACATTGTTTTAAATAATTCATTCTCTACAGGTGATTACAATTCTATAAGTAAGCTTCAAAATTCCTAGTTGTAATTCAGTTGAACTACCTGAGTATGTCTTTTTACTAACCCATTATTTATATTTCCAGTTATAATTTATTTTTCCACTAATTTATTTGTTTTATTTTTCATCGACATACTCAAATAAAATATTATTATTATTATTATTATTATTATTATTATTATTATTATTATTATTATTATTATTATTATTATTATTATCATTATTATTATTATTATTATTATTTTATTATTATTATTATTATTATTATTTTATTATTATTATTATTATTATTATTATTATTATTATTATTATTATTATTATTATTATTATTATTATTATTATTATTATTATTATTATTATTATTATTATTATTATTATTATTATTATTATTATTATTATTATTATTATTATTACTATTATTATTATTATTATTATTATTATAGACATCATCAATTTAATATTTACATCGTTGTTAGAAAGAAATTCGTAGTCGGAAATTGAAGGAAAATATAAACTTCCTGAACATTCTATAGAGATATAGATTTAAATTCTGACAACATTTTATTTCTTTTTGAATTCTAAACTGTTTTGTCGCAGCAGTTTTTATATTATCACGGATGCTAGTTGAAAAATAGGGTGGGTCCGATTTTACGTATATTAGTTCGGTAAATGTAGCTGCAAGTATATTTTTTAAAAACTTTTTGGCCCAAAATCTTTTCACAGTTCTGGTATGTTTCTAGCAAATTTGTGTGCCATTGGCACAAAATTTTTTGGGCTCTTGTGCCAATCGGCACAAATGTTCGTGCACAAAAAACGCTGTGCACGAACGTTCGCGCATACCTGCAATTGGAGGAGGAGTTGGGGGGGGGGGGGGGGCACACCCCAACTTGGTCGAATCCTGTACCCAAATGTCGGAACGCCCCCCTCCAACCCCCAAACTCGGAAAAATTGGAAAGAATGGCGAAAAAAGTGACTTTTTGGGGGATTTTTCGACCCCTCCCCCAAAAATTTAGGAACCCCACCCTAAAATTTTGGGGTTCCCCCCTCAACTGGTCGGACCTCTTACAGGTATGCGTTTGTGCCCACGGCACAAAAAAACATTTCTCGTTGAAAACATGCTCAACACTGCATTTGACCAAAAATTTGATAAAAATATAATTAGGCTAACGAAGTATACGTAAAGATCTTCTCATGCCAGTGAGCATACCTTAAGAAGTCCGACCAGTTGGGGAGAAGTAAACTCAAACTTTGGGTATGGGGGTCCCAAAATTTGCGGGGGGGGGGTCGAAAAGCCGGAAAAAATCGGAAAAATTTTGAAAATTTTCCCAAAAAAAAGGCCAAAAAAGGTACTTTTTTCCCAATTTTTCCGAGTTTGTGGGACGGGGGGGCCGTTGGATATAGGGTTCGATCAAGTTGGAGGTAGGGTGCCGACATTTCGGTATAGGGTTCGACCAAGTTGGGCGGAGGGTCCTCTCCCCCCAACCCCCCTACCAATTACAGGTATGCCAGAGATAAACTGTTCGAAAAATTTGTGTGCGATTCAAACTGGAATTATTTGCTGCGTGAATTCAAATATCTGTATTGAATTGCTCAGTATGTTTTTGTTCTCCTTTCATTTCGAGCCACGAATTTCTTTTTATGAAAAGCTTGAGGACGTTTAGAAAGCTTGAAGACGTTTAGAATTGCTAACTTTTGAGCGAAATTGAGTCGAAATCTGCGTAAATTTTTGGTCAAAAATTGCCAGTTTTCATATTTCAATCAAACGCAAAAATAAGAATCCATCTTTCCAATCTAAATCCCATTGAATAAACAGAGGAAGTTCTGAATTTCTCTTTATTAGTCATTTACAAATTATGAATTTACTGCGATAATACAAATGCACTTTTCGACGAAAATTCGCTCGCGTTCGAGTCATATAAAAGTAGCTAATAATATGTTGAGCGACCTGCCGAGAAAAAAGTATAGCAGCAAAGTTTACGGTATGGAACAATACAGCTGCTATTCTTTTTTATATATCCGGCGCTAGTCGCCGGAAAAAATGCAAGTTCTGAAATTCTAAAATGCTGGAAAATCAATTCTCCGATTACTTATTCAGGAAAAGTATTTAGAAAAATATACTCAAACTTTCTTGAGTTTGAAAAACTGAGAGGCAAAAGTTGGAATTTCTGAAAATTACCTACTCAATAATTATAATAATTATAACTCAATAATTATAATTAGAAAAAATATCGAAGATGCAAAAACCTTGCTAACCTTGCTAAAAAGCAAGGTTATCTTTTTCTATGTAAACAAATTCGATCAGAAGTGTTTAAACAACAACTTGCTGAAGAAAATCAAATTATTGCAAAAAATAACTCAAACGCCTTTTATACCTTTGTAAACTCACGCCTGTGCTCTACTAGAGACCTGCCCCCTCTAGTATATCGAGATTCTAATATCATAGATAATAATATGAAATGTGAACTCTTTAATGATTATTTTGCATCTGTTTTTACACTGGATAATGACACTTTGCCCAAGTTCAAAAACCGATCAAATGTTGTTCTGTCATCAGTATCTTTCACCATTCCAATCGTTTTAGCAGCCATAAAAAGCATCAAGCCATCCGCTGCACTGGGACCTGACAATCTTTGTACTTTTTTGAACAAAAAACTTGCTACACATTTGGCCCAACCACTTTCATCGATTTTTGAAGTTTCTTTCCAGACGGACCACCTTCCTAAGTTATGGAATTTTGCAACTGTTAATCCTATTTTCAAAAAAGGTGACCCAGCCCTGGTTGAAAATTATCGTCCTGTTTCCCTATGTTCAGTCCCATGCAAAATTATGGAAAAAATTATTAATAATAAAATTTTAAGTTTCCTTCATCAGCATAACCTTTTAGCAGATCAACAGTTTGGTTTCCTAAAACATAGATCCTGCGAACTACAGTTACTCAAGTGTAAAAACTCATGGCTAAATCAGTTGGACAAAGGACACTCCTAAGATATAGTGTACATTGACTTTGCCAAGACCTTTGACTCAGTTTCCCATTCTAAGCTCCTTCTCAAACTTTCTAAATATGGTCTCTCTGGTCCCCTTTTAAGCTGGATATCAAATTTTCTTAATAGATTTCAAAGGGTCAAAATTGGAAACTCCCTATCATCTCAGCTCAAAGTGTCTAGTGGTGTGCCCCAAGGTAGTGTATTAGGTCCAACTTTGTTTCTTTTGTACATAAACGACATTATTGACAATATCAAAAGCGAAATTTTTCTTTTTGCAGATGATCTAAAAATTTTCAATGTATCAACAAGTTTTATGGTTCTTCAACAAGACCTTGATACTCTTTCAAATTGGTCTACTGCTTGGCAATTACCTGTATCTACTACAAAGAGTTATGTCTTGTATTTAGGTGCAAACAACCCATCGTGTCAATATACACTTTGTTACCAACATCTCCCATCAAACGCAAGTTATGTTAAAGATTTGGGAATTCTTATATCTCCTAATATGAAGTTTAAAGAACACTATAGATACATCGTAAAAAATGCCTATAGTAGGTCTACATTAATTCTCAAGTCTTTCGTCTCCCGTGAGAAAAATACTCTAGCAAAGGCTTTCGTTACTTATGTACTTCCAATATTAGAATACTGTAGTTCAGTATGGAATCCACATTTTTTAGCAGACATAAGCTACATTGAAAATGTTCAACGTAGATTTACCAGAAAGATTTTTGGTCATAAATCAGGTTTGTCCTATGAAGATAGACTTCAAAGGCTAGGTCTACGCAAGCTTGATATTCGTAGATTAGAATCTGCCCTCTGTACCATGTACAACATAATCCACAAAAAAACAATTCTAAATCCTGATGACTTTCTCTGTATAAACAACAACAATACGCGTCGTAATCATGATCTAAGATTGACGATAAAGTCAGTTCATACTACTGCTTGCCAGTTTGATTTTTTTAACCGTTATGTTAATGTCTGGAACTCTTTATCTTTTGATATAGTTAATTCTCCCAGTTTGCACAGTTTCAAAGAAAAAATTAAACTTCTAAACTTTGATAATCGAATTGGGGGGTGCATGTAAGTTGTTACTTTTCAAGTAACCTTTGCACCCTATTGCTGAATGATTTTTCTTAAAATATTTGCATTTCTTGCGAGTCGATTTACTAATCTTATTCTTTATATGACATTGTATTATGTATTTCACCATGCATTTTTCTTTCGTTTTTGTTCTGTGTAACAGCAATAAATATTTTTCATTTCATTTCATTTCATTTTGAATTAGATTCAAACTCGGCTTTATGTTTTAGACTAGAAAACAAATAGAAAAATTGGGATTTCGAATTTCTGACATACACTGAAATTCATCTTTTCCATGTTGAACTCTCAATATTTTTCCCTTTTCCAATAATTTTTTCGCAAAAAGCGCAATTTAGGGGGTAACAGTGAATGAACCAATTAGAAGAATAACTAAATACAACTCGGCGCGAAGCGACGAAAAGTTTTCCAATGTTTTCCGATTTTAGAGCCTGTAAAATCGTTTTATGACCAAGAAATGCCGAAAAAATGCCGAAAAAATGCCTTTGTACATTAAAAAATCTTTGTGCGGAGCCAACAATTTTTTCTCGTACAAAAGAACAATGCTTATAGTCACTGTTTCTTTACGTTTTTGAAACTTGAGCCACTGTTTTTTCGCCATATCGGTGATTTTCGCCCAAAAATTTTAGAAATGCAAAATGAATCTGGGATTTATTTGGCGAAAAAATTTAAGGTTTCTAATGGCGAAAAAGTTTAGGTTTCTAAGTTCTTGGAAATTGAAGAATCATAACTTTTGGTGCCTTATTCTTGGATTACAATTGTGTTTTTTTATTATTTATAAATCATTTAATTTATAAAACACGTTTGAGTTACAGCTGATTTTCCTAGTAGGATAGTTGATAAAAAACATTAGCCCATTGATCGGGTCTGAGCATTATTCTAGGTTGAAAAATTAAATCTTAAATGTTAGAATAAGTGTTGAAAAGATTCATTCTCCAGCGTTCTAGAATATCGAAATCTTAAATTTTTTCGGCTCTCCGCACCGAGAAGAACAAATGATAAATCAAATACAGTCTACAATTCTTCACCTCCTCTTTCCCGTCGCTTGAAGTTTTCCAAACTTTATGGACACAAAAGACATCATCTTAGACTGAAAATCAGCCTTCATTTAGCGATGAAAAGATTCATTTTCCAAACTTTTAGAGTTTAAAAATCTAGAAATTCTTCCCTCTAATCACAGAAATGACAGCAGCAATTATTTTTGTGCTCAATAATTCTAAAATAATATCGTCGAGTTGGAAAAACAGATACATTTAAACATTTTCTTGGGAATCTGCAATTTTTTCCCATTCTACGCATTTTGACTTTCCCGTGCGGAAAAACCCTTCTTCTGACATTATTTGTTATTATCACCTGATGCAGGCCCGTACCCGGGAATCTTTTTCATGGAGATTCCGAAATTTTTTAACATTCGAACTGGTGAGGTCGCGTAGCTACCGAATGTCGTGCTGAGAGGTTCAGAATGACGCGCCTAAGCGCCTCCTGGTGGGTGCTGGGGGAAGCAAATTGATTTTTAGTTACTTTAGGCCAGAAAAATCTTTGGAAACGGATAGCCAAAAATAATCCAGATTACTCATGATCAAAATGTATTTTTGAATTAGAACCAAACTAATAAATAATATTATCTATTCAAAATTAATGAAACTGTATACGTCTATCATCTGTCATTAAATTTCGATAATTAAGCTGCATTATCAGATAGGCTAATTTTTTTAAATTTCATTCCAGTGGAGGAATTTGCCCTATTCTTTCCTATTACGGTCCTGACTGGAGTAAAACTCAAAACACTCAAAAAGTTTTGGTAAATTGTTGACTCCAGGAGCATGAGAATGTCTACACAAGTTTAAAAAAGCATTACCAGAGAATATTCGGATATTTTTGAGAGAGAAATTAACGGCCAAAATGGCGAGAGTAATTTGACCTTTTTCGCCAAATTTCGAAAAGATCCGTACGAAAAAACAGTTTTTTGAACATATTTCTGTATTTCCACGACGATACTGGTACACCGGTTTTTTCCTCGAATTTTTGCCACATTGTGGAGTGGACAAAAAATTTTATGCAAAAGCAATTTTTTTAACGCGTTTTTTCGCTTAAAAATAGTCACAGTCGCTATCCCTTATGCGTTTTAGAGCATATTTTTGCATAACGTTTGAATTAGGAACGAATATATCCAAAATTAATAAAAAATGTGCTTTCATAAAGCTGGCCCAAATTGTATACAATGAAATAAATGTCATGCGAAGCATGCCTTAAAGCTGCTCTTCTATGGGAACAATAAATCTGCGTATATGACAAAACAACCGGCGCGAAGCACCGAAAATTTATAAAAATTGGAAATTAAAAAAATAAGTGGAACATGACACTCTACAGCTGCACTCTGCAGCATAAGTGCAAGTCGGAAAAAAATCAGACTATCAATTGAATGAAATTACTGAAAAGTTGACTAGATGAACATTGTTCAAAATTTAGTTTTTAACAACTGGACATCGAAAAATTTAAAAGCTAGCTTTTGGAATTTTTTTATGTCAACAAGCAATAGAGTTGTGAAGAATTCATCTTTCAATTTCCCTCGCTATCATAAGAATCGTCAAGTGCTCAAAAAGGTAGGAATAAAATCAGCTGAAAAATTGAAATCCCTACAATAACTCTTGGAAAGGCGTTATTACTACGAATGTATTATTATTATTAGTATGATTAATATCATTTGTACTATTATTACGGATGTACCAAAACAATTGAATCTTAATTGAGTAATGATACTTAACTTCCTAAGAGCTTTTTTCAATTATGTTGAAACTGTTCACGTAAAGCGTGATCTGGTGCTGGAACCCCGCCTACCTGCCGCGGTCGTCTGATATGGAGTTATATTGTTCCTGCGTCTGTTGTCCAATTATGCGGTCGACAACCAATCATAAAACATTGGAAATGACTATGCCTTCCAGACAACCCCATAGGGAGGGGTATGAGGGGGTATTACCCCTATCTTATGTCCTAAAAATTGATCACTGGGTGCCCAATTTGAGACAAAATGGAGTGTTTAGTGGACATTTAGCTACACTACCCCTACAAACTTTCAACTTTACCCCTACCTGGAAAATCTGACCTTGGGGACGTATGATGCCTTCCTTCTTCTTTTTTCTTCTTCCTTTTCCTGTTCTCCTTTTTTGTTTTATTTTTTCCTTTCTACAAAGTGCAAAGACCCCAGAAGTCCCAGAACGGTCTTGTCCTCCTCCAAGCTTAGTGTTTCTTAAAATTTAACCCTTTTTTGACTTTAGAATTTCAAACTTACAATTCAATGTGGAAAGACTTCCCCCGCACTTACGTAATTTTCAAAATACTGATCATTTCTCTATACACTTTTTCGGTTTCCTTGTTAGATGGTCAAGGAAAAAGGTCATTCACTTCAAAAAGGTCATAATTTGATCATGTTAAAAAAGCTAAATTCATTAGAGGGATGCCCTGTCATTTGAAGGTTGACTAAAAGTTTGTCTATCAAGTTTATGTTCATATGTCAGTGGTTGTTGTTCATCGGCTTCCATCATTGACTCTAGGAGATATAAAATACCATCATATTTTAGTTGGTGACTGTGTCCTTTTTACAAAGAAACCAAAACGTTACGAAAGAAAATGACCAGCATGAGTAGATTCGTCACATTCCGTTTGCTCATAATTAATTTTCCTACAGTTTACACATGTTGGGGAAACGTTTGTATACAAGTTTGGCTAGACTTTTGACTGGAACTCTACACTGCACAGCTTAATAAAAAGGTAGCCACGCCAAAAAATAAAAAATTTGTTTAAGACATTCCTGTAGGATAAGAATATTTTATTTTTATGCAACGAAGCATAAACTCGCCCTGTTTAAATGACTGACATAAGCCATAAAAAACCATCAGCCATCGACCTTTTTTGTTCTAAACCATCGGCCGATGACTTAGTGCATCTTCCGATCATTGCACGTAGGTATTCCATTTATATTCATGAAGTCGTTTCAAATAGTTAACATTGAACAAAATTGAATGAAAGCAAAACGTATAACTGAAATATTGGCTTCCGCTACTTGTTTTTGTCATCAAAAGTTTTGATACGACATCGAAAGTAAGTCGATTTTGATGTTTACGTAAGAGTTTACCGTCTAGATTTTTGATCTACATCGTTTCTTTTGTGCATCACGTGCCAATGTGTCTACATAAATCATTTATATTTTCAGGCAGGTAGGCCGGTATGTATGTATATACGCATTACGGTATAACATCGTCAAAGCAGGTTCACTTTTACTCCTGATTTTCTATCGTCAATCTTATCATGATCAAAAATGGCGGCGATGTGTGACAAACGGCGCCGCTTTCTAAGGTTAATATGCAAATATACACGTTTTATAACGTTGTTACACAGAGCGCCTATCGCGGCACATTAAAACGTACGGCCGCCTTTTCGGTCCATCTTTTAACATTGGAGCATATATCTGCAACCACTAATATAGTAGATTCTCGCTGCTGACTGGGGAGGCGTTTTCTTTCTCCCCTTCTCTCATCTTCCCTGCCTGCGCACTGTCTTGGCTCTTTTTCTTCCTTCGCCGTATCATTTTCAAAACACGTACGCAAAATGTGGAGAAGATTGAGTCAGTCAAGTCAACTCAAAATGACAGCCGGTTCTTTTCTATTCTAGAGGTGTAACGGACCAACGTATGGTTTCGTCGCCTTGTGCTTCACTGTAGTTCTTATGTGGACGTTAAAGCTAGATTTAATTTGTGTTGTTATTTTTGGAGCTTTCTTGGAAAAGCAATACAGTTGATAGAATATCATAGAATAAGAATATAAGTTCCACATCAAAAACAATTTTCGCTATGAATGCCATCTAACTGAATATTGTATGACTTTTTCCGAGACAGTAGTCTTGGTGAGATTGAAAATGGGAATAACTTGCGTATATTTTGTTCTGCAGTATGTTTGTCATATCAAGTTTCACTTGAGGTACATTGAGATGGATGTCTGTCATTAATTATCAGAATAAACGTGTGGATAAAAGTAAACGTCTGATGCTGTTTGAAAGTCCAGCTTTTTTGTTTTTTTTCAACCATAATTTGACTGGCCCTGGGTTTTCAGCACGAGTCTCATTAGCAGGGCTGCTAACTTTCTTCTATTTGTATTACTTTTTCCTAGAACGACTAAAATTTTCATTAGCACAGGCTCAACTTGCTGAAAAAGAACCATGGATAGGCCTTATTTTTTCTCACATATTCAATCTCTTTTGATTTTATTCAACGAATTAAGATGAAACCCGATCGCCTGCTACTGAATTATCAATTAATTTTCTTGATTCTATATTTTCTCTTGGTCTACTCTTCGTTTTTATCTTATTATCAAATAACTACTGGTCTGGTCATCATTATTCGTCGGAAACCCTTATCGCTGATTTCTTTTTCATCATCGAATGAATGATTTTTTTTCGTTAATCTGGTGATTAAGTTCAATTTTCTTGGATCGATTTGATGAAATATGCTAATTAACGTCGCAAAAGCCTTTACCGACGCATCACTCGTTTGATATATGCTTTTCAAGAATTTACTCCGGAATGCTATTTTTTGTGGTTACTGTAGGACAGATTGAAGCTCAACCCTCTATTCTTGATATCTAAAGGTATTGAAACCTTGATGCATGTTCTGAAAATGACTGGTGGACTTATTTTCCGGTTGTGCATGAGCGGCTTCAAATTCTTGGACTGGCAGAATACATGATATACTTCTTGAAATATAAGTTTTGGCAGCGAACTTTGAAAGTGAAAGTATTTTCAGGTTCTGCTCGAGTTCATTTGCTTGTCAGATATGATCTGAAGGAGTCAATCTGTTCAGCAGGTTTCTCCTATAGAAGTTTTTCTTAAATCTACGTGTATTTTCGTGTGCCTCCGCCTACTGCTGCGCTACCCCATATCTTGTGCGCGCCGCTTCTAATTTTATAATATATATCATATGTTGAAACAGAGTCTCTTACTTTCAGCTCAAATTTTTTGTCTGGACTAAGATTCAGCTGAGTTTAACTTGTTCTTTCTGAAAAACTTGGAAGCTCATATTTCATACACTAACAGATTCCGATAAGTTCATTTTCTATGTTTCTTACACTCCATTCTATTTTTTACTGTGTTTGAAGCCTATAAGTCTGATTTTAACTTCACTCTGTAATGTCAAAGTATCTTTGATGTTATGCGCGCCTTGTGGCAACTGCACCTACAGTATACCTTCCGTCTGCATTCTAAACCATGTGCTTGCGCATTAAATTATTAAGACTACGTCTATACACGGCGATTTACTCGTTTTTCTCTTCGCAGGCAACTATAAATTCGATGTTCTCATTGTTTAGAAACATAAATTGTGATCGTTTTTTATTGCAAGGTATATAATTGTCTAGAGAAAACAAGTTTTTTGGTCGGTTGAAATTTGACGAATTTACTTTTTTATTATTTCGCAGATTGATATGCCGAGAAGGAAGCAAATTTTACCTAAAAAACACGGAAATGAAGACGATTCAACAGATTGCAGCGCAGAAAAAGTTGCCGCTGAAAATGAAGGTTAGTGTTTTGGTTTATGAAAACCATGATGAAGTTCGTTCGATACATGAGGAGGGAAACGTTTTTTGTGAATATGATGGCTTGTTTGGCACTTACAATTGAAATTTGACCTTAAATGTGTATGGGTGCTGATTGTATTACACTGTGATATAAAAAAGTTATAATTCGCGCAACATCTGCTCCACGTGCTAACATTCTTGAACTTGCGTGGAGGTAAAAATGGAACCAGTTTTGATAGAACTGTAGAAACATTGCCCTTCGATTGGATTACATCAAGATGATTTCTGCTCATATTACACCGATTAACTAACCTGGCCAGTCAAAGAGTTCGTAAAAGTCAAAGAATTCATTTATCATGAAGTTCGACTTTGTAACAATTGGAATTTTTTAGAACCTCGAAAAATCAATGAATTTCAAACTTGCTGAAAATTCCCGTCAAACTATTCCTGTATTGTTATTTGACTTCACGCTAGTCCAGAATTCAATGACGCTGATGCAGAGCCTATCTCTAGCCTACGGCCCCGCGGGCTAGATTACGCGATTACGCAGAGCAATTTAGGGTGGATTAGACATTTTTCCTAAAAAAATCAAGGTTAAGTTATGAATTTGGAAAATTTTTGAGATATTGTATCAAAAGTGAAGAAAAATGTCGTGATAGAGACCAAAGTCAGCTCATTTGGATTAGACTTCAAATTGTCTACAACTCAAAGAAAAGATTAGAAATATTTCCTCTCATAATTGTATTCAAGAGATGACGAAATTGTTTCAACTAAACAAATCAAACCTCTATTTCGAATTTCGAACAGGGAAAATACACAGCAGCCATAAGCTCTGTAGGCTAGAAGTTGAACATTTTCCTAGATATGGCCATGATAACTCCACTAGCCAGTAGTCATCACATACCATCGTAGCGGTGACTCCATCCGCGCATGAGCTGAAAGTATACCTGAACTCAGAGAAACCACGGCAGATGTTCGAAACCTCAACCATAGCGGCGGACAAAAATCCAAAAAGTGTAAATTTTCAGGTTAAAAATGGCTATATTTGATAAACAAAGTTAGAAAATCAAAAAAAAATTGGCGTTCCCCGCCATAAGGACTTTTTAATGTCTCTTTGGGACCTGAACACTTACACATTTAGGAATTTTCGAGGTCAAATTCGTTTCTCATGACTCTTCCCCCAGATGAGCTGCATCAGCTGACCTCCTCCCAACTATGCGGCTGAACCCTTAGCGCCATGGAGTTATTTTATCCCATTTTTATGCAGACTGGACATTTATACATTTAAGACCGTCACTAAAATTTTGTAGCTCGAGGAAACGTATCGTTACCTGAATAACCAAAGTCATTAAATTTTTATACTGTGAACGTTCAATCCGCAGATACTTATTCAAATTTTAGGGTTCCGTTTTGACGGGTGCAGTTGAAGGTACCGAAAGTTGTATGTTTCTGAGCGGTTTATTGCTTATACTTCTGTTTCAATAGCTTAGGTTCCGACATAATCTTTGGCCTTACTCAGTCAGTACTATTAACCCTTCACTGTGCATCATGCATGTATCAACTCCATGACACTAGCGGGAATTAGCGTCGTTTTTAGATGCGAAGTCATCTGATGCTGATTATTTAAGGGAGGGCATCAGAAGTGTACCTAGTCAAAAGTTGCCAAAAATATGTCGAAAATCCGTGTTTGAGTCATAGATATTTCATAAAATGGCTCTTTATGACACCGTATTCTGGAGAATTTGATCTTTCTCACATTTTCTACTTCTAAATTTTCGACTCCAGCCTAAAAATTGACATTTTTTCAAGGTTTCCGTCAAAGTTGGGGGTTTAAACATCTGTCCTGTCGTCCCTGAGTTCAGTATCCTGTTGTCGTATGTTAGGGGTTACTTGATGGTCCTTAGCTAGGAAATGAGTTCCCGTAACACCTCATACCTTCTATTGAATGCATGATCTTTACCGAGTTTCCCTTTCAACGTATGCTAAAACCTAGTTTGTGTTTAATCTACCCTAGAAAATGCCTGATTTTGTCGCTATTGATATGCTGAGTCTTTATGATGCTATCTTGTATATGTGAAAGCCAGCGGGAGTATGATAAAGCTTAGCTTCTCGTGCTTTGGTTATTTACCGAGGAGCTACCACCTTTTGAAATGTGGTTCCTGCAGCCTGTTTCATAAGGCTGCAACTTTTGAACCTGGACTCAAAATTCTATTTCTTTTGAGCCCGAGCCCACTTCTATGCAACATGGGAAGTTCTTTTTGGCGTGGTAATGTTAAATAGAAATATATTGTATGTTCATTTTACCTAAGATGCTTCTAAAAAGTGAAGCAAAGATGCATGAGCTATACCGTTTTAAGCCGCATACCAATGAGCGCAGTCGCTAATTTTATTAATTTTTCTTGGCGCAACTAAAATTTCAATGACAGGCCCAACTTTATTAGCACCACGCTAAAAAACAGTGATGAGCTATACATTTTTTCTATTTTGTCAATTTTTCTATTCAAGTTGCTGCGGGATATGTACATCTCTCAATTTTCCATTTCCAATTGGTTTGTCAAACTTTTACCAAAAATTTTTCCAACTATACTAAAATTTTTTGTCTATTCCAGCAATCGGGTCACAAAATTGAAAATAATAAAAATAATAGTCAATGCCAAATAAATCATAACAGTAACACTCAGAGCATACATTGGTAAAGCCTACCGCTAGCCTACGGTTCCACAGGCTAGGTTACGAGATTACATAGTTCAATTCAGGGGATTACACATTTTTTCTACAGACTTTTTTCTACAGAATTTAAACACACAGATTTTTATGATCTGCTGTATCAGAAGTGAAAAAAATGATGTGATATTTTCCACATTCAACTTATTTCGATCAAGCTTTGAATCATCGACGACAAGTGTTCCCTCTCATGATTGTCCTTTCAAGTTGGCGAAATTGTTCCAATTAAACAAATCAAACTTCGATTTCGAATTTCGAACAGGTAGAGTATCAGCATTGTTTTTTCAGTGCTGCACTAATTAAACTTTTTGCCGCGCAAAGAAAAAGTAATACAAATTAATGAAAATTAGCGGCTGCGCTTACAGGGATGCCTCTAAAAAATCAGCGAGAAATAGGCACGCATGAGCTCAAATCTTCTTCGGGACAACCTGTTTTAGAACAGAAATTTCTTTACAGTTTAGGGTCTCGAGTTACCAGCTTAAATTTTTATGCATTCTCAACATCATTTTGAGCTATTTCAATGTGAGACAGCCTTAGTTTCATTAGTTTTGTGTTTAGTGAATACTGAATAATAGTCGGCTAACTTGATTTAGTTGGACAGTTTTATAAAACAGGCTGCTGGTGCTGTCCAAAATATCAAACTTTTGCACGAAACCACTCTAGTTCCGCCTTTCCGCCTTGCACAATTATTTGTCGTGGGCTCTAAATTATTCATGCAACACAATTCCTACTTATACTTCTTTCTTCATAAGTGTCTCAAGTAATTATTGTATTTATCAGTCAGTTTTACCCTTTCTTTTTTCTTCCAATTACACATTTTCTCCTGTCTTTTTTACTATCGCTCCAGCACTCAACGTACATACGACGATAATTTTGATCCTGAAATTATGCTCTCTTCTGCACTTTCTCTGTCTCTTTCTCACAAGAAAATGTACTATTCTCCCAAAAATCATTTGACTAATGTCAAATCTCATTGCCCGTGGGTTCGCCGTACACTTTGCGGAAAATGTGCTCGCATGTGCCATTTCCAGTTAGCTTTTTCTGAGTTTGATTTGATTTTACTGGTTATATGTACATGAATGACAGTCTAATCAATAAATAAGTCGGTTTATCATACCGTGTCACATCCCTTTGAGAGGGGCTTCTCTAGAAAAAGAATGGAGGCGGTGAATTTCTGACAGGTTTTTCCAATTTTAGGCCCCGAAAATTTAGTCGATTCATTGCCCCTGATCAAAATATCCATCTTGATAATAACAACATGTCATGTTAATGTATGATAACTACGTCAAGTTAATCGGCCAACTATCGTTGTTGCACGAGAAGGAAGTGCTGGAACAAAATTCCAGAAATAACAATAGCCCAAAAATTCAAGCGTACTCTAATTTGCAGTTCATCTTAATCTTAATTCTTATTATTAACTAATAACTTTCTCTTCATCCAGCATCGTAAACCTACTTTTTTCGCTTTTTCTTCCGACAGGGAAGGAACTTTTCCATCAAAATCGATTCAAAAATTACAAAAGTAAATATTAGGGACCGGTTTCACCCCGAAAAATATTTTTTATTGGCATATCTACAAAATTTCTTTTGAAAAATTGAGATTGAATTGTCAATTAGTGACCACTTTCTCGGATTGCGTAATGAGACGATAGCGATGTAGGCGATGGGTACGAGCATTGATCTACAATATTTATCACAACCGTAACCGTCAATTAATTAGCATGACTTTTTGGGATAGATGTAACGAGTGAATGAAGCCCTCTTTTCATTCAGCTCAGTTCAAAGCTCAAAATCAAGTTTTAGAGCGGTGCTGACCGCGAATGTAGAGCCGATATACCTCCACAACGATTATCTACTAGACAAGATCTGCTGAAAAACATATCTTCCTGGGATACCCTTAATTTTGGTCGAGCTACTAGGAGCATATTCAATTTGGCGGATTCCAGTTCATCCCACAGGATGGCTAAGTGTGGCTGCTGTGGTTGTGGTCCCGATTTCTGCGCGCGGTCTGACCCTCTTCACCACATACACTGCGACGTCCCTTCAGAACTGTACTCTTGGGCATGTATACACCCTCAAGCTGTTAAGCAAATTGCATACAGGCAATTTTGTTGATATTTTGTTCTTCATATCAGCTAACTTATGAATTTCATACGTCGTTATACTGTTTTATGACTCATCGATGAACACATTTCTATGCGATGGCAGGAAATAGTTGGTTGACTGCTTGCTTTTGTCGTGACTTACTATGACTTGTGATCTCCAGAACGGTGCAGACACTCTTCAGTTTTCGGTACTTCTTTGATGTTTTTTCGATGAGTAGGAACGAACAACACATTGCAGTGACCTCTTGGTTTTTGTTTCTAATAAAACTTGTACATTTTCGGCCATAATTTTCACCGATACTCTCCAATGTAACCGATTTCTGTATAAATCTACAGTAAATTATAGAATTACAACTTATTGGTTGGTACCGGTTCCTTTCATATGAGGCTGTGTTATGGGCAAGAAAAAGACCGTTTCGCCCTCCAAGAATTGTCAAGATTTTTACAACCCTCTCGTTTTGGCGTACCACACTTTATAGCGCAGCCAGTTGGCCGCTATATTTATGGACGCGGGTATCATTTACCATACATATACACAGTCTGAAATGTCAGATTTTTTGAATGATTGATGCTTGAATGGGAGGCTTGATTGATCTTCAACTGACACTCATTAATTTTCTATAATGGCACGGCCGACCGGCAATACTTTTATATACATATATTTTTCTTCTTTTCGAATATGCATCTACATGACACACACATACACAGGCACAAAAAGGGGCAGTGGCAGAGAAGCTTTTTCCTCTCGTGCTTGATGGCTGGCAAATGTTATTTTTGTGTGGTGTGAGAAAGTGAGCAAAAATGTTGAAATGAAATCAACAAGCTGATTATATGCACTGATTCCCAAACAACTGGTTGAGAGTGAAAGGGATTGAGTGAAGAACTAGTTTATCGGAATCAAAAAATTTCATCAGTCGAGAAGGGGCCCGTATCGTTAATCCCACTGTATGGATGGTCCACCATAGAAGTGGACTCTCATAATCATCGAATGCAGATAAGTCACGTTGTACTCAATACAATCATGTAAAAGAAAGAAAAATCACTTTAGCGCTTCTGCAACAAAAGTATGTTGTCCGAGTTCACATATGAAACATGAGAACGGCTCGCATATAAAGTTAAACCCGCTCAAAATTTGGAGAGATCAGAACTCAAAGAAAATGACGGTAACGGAATATTAGCTCATTTAGATGATCGCCTTCCTCTGATAGTAGCCAAGCTCTTGTTAATTAAACCGCAACAGATGAAGCCTACTGTAGGTAAGTTTTGAAATTTCACAGGATTATATCCCACTGCCATGATATATATCAGACTAAAGGCCCATCTATACTTTTTTCGCTGAAAAATATACGCAAACGATTTGCTCTTCAAGTATTGGACCAATTTCAGTATATAAAGGTAGATATTGAAATTTCCGATCGAAAGATAACCAACACATTCAACAAATATCTACTGTGCGCTTTAAATCCAGCTTTGACGCAAGAAACGTAAGGAACGCAAGATGCTAACAAAATAGCTGATTTCTGCAACACTATGCAAATTTTTTTTACAAAAGATACTTCACTGGATAGAACTCATCAAGCTCTTTCTTGCGCACGAGAAAATGAGGGATTCGTTTGATTTTGATCGTTGCAATCACTTGCGACAGATTTTCGAGAAAAAGCATAGATGGGCCTTCAAGAATCTTACGTACAGTGAGACTAAAAACGCAACGCCGTAAAGAATTGTATAATGTAACAGAGAAACGAAACTGCACTTCAACATATCCCGCTTTGGAGTTATGCTCATTTAAAGATTACGGGAAATTTCGTACTATGTCAATAGCTGAACTAGTATCAGTAAATCCATCGAATTAGCTTATATATAATTAGTGGTGAATAACTCATTACTAAATACAAAAGCTGTATTTTTCAATGATAGAATTCTCTTGTGTCTGGGCATTTTTGTGTGTAGTGCAGGTAAGACAATCGATACACCTCATTGTCATCTGGTGGGACAATACACTTAACTTAAATTTGGTGGGATAATCTTTAGAAGAAATCTTGAATTGACAACCTTCGACCGAAATTAAAACTACAGTCACTATAAGTGCTTCCATCTCAGAGTACACATTTGAAAAAACTGATGCTGAAACAAAGCAAATTATGTTCAGCTAACACGCGTTTCTGATATCACTCAGTATGCTCAATTTTTTTATTATTTCTAGAATAAGCATTCATTACACTGGACTGATGAGCAATAGTGTCTGTAAACCGTATTCCAGCGATACTACTTATAGAAGGAATTCTGAGGAATTTACATGTGAATGTCACCAGTCTGTAGTAGACGGTAAATGGCTGGTCCTTGACCTGAGAAGTTTTTGGAAGTTAGCTAGAGTAAACTAAATAATCAAAAACTAATTATAAAAGCTTCAAGATTTGATGAATACAAAAATCTGTTCAACTGACCACTTTGAAGAGTTTTGTTGAGTATTCAGTTTGAATTACCGAATTTCATGCCTTGCCTATGCTATGGTTCATTCCATTGTTCTCTCATAATCTTCTCAGCTGCTACGTTTGTTATATAAGTGCTCAATAGTGTTTGAATGTCTATTCTTAATATTTTTGACCGATTTTTCCTTGCGCTTTCTTGATTCGGTAATCCTTTCTATCTGCCTGTCTTTGGTTCAATTATTTTTTCTTTTTTCCTTAATGATGATTCAGATGCTTCAAAAAACCTGAATACGTATACTTTAACTTTCAACGTTCGATATATCCTTCAAAAAAATGTTTTTATAGTCACTATAAAAAACGCAGTTTCTGATTTTGATTGATTGACTGATTGATCAATTCATAGATATTGAGCAAACAGACTAATTCGTTTGAAAATGACAGTCTAGAAAGAATTTTTCGGGCGGACTAGGTCCTGCGCGTGATGTTTTTTCTTATTTTATTTTGACTACAAAAATTTTCCTGATAACGCAAGAGTTGTACAGAAAAAGTCTAAAAATAAGTTTCTATATTTTTTAAACAAAATATCTTTCAGACAGGGTGACATCAATCATTCATTTTTGAATTTTAGGAACAAACGCCTACCAACACTACAGACCAACCTGACCAAAAGTCGGAGGGTATATTTTTCTACAAATTTTTGGTGGTCGGGGGTTCGTCTAGCACGTCATGCTTGACTTTGACAGTTTTCTAACAGTATATCACAATGTGGAAAATTTGTTGAGAAGGATCTGTGGCTGGCCAATCGTCTTGAAGAAAAAAGTGAGGTTTCGCATGATGTGATGAAATTTACGTTCATAAATTTCAATGGCTCGATCAGATTTGATATTTGATTATTTTTATAGACAACAAAGTATTCGGTAGATTAGTCACAGACTAAGGTCAACCGGGCAATAAACCCGTAAATAAAAATGTTGATTAAAAAAATTGCGGGTAACACTTGGAAAATTTCTTTTCAAAATTCCAAAAATCAAAAGGGGCTGCATCATATCAAATGACAAATATTCAAATTTTTTCCATCCGACTTTTGAACACATGATACTGATCAAACAAGTTTTCCTGGTTGCAGGATGATCTACTTGCGTCATTGGACTGAGAATATTTGTAACATTGATTCGTTTCGAACACTGCGTTGATGTTTGATGTCAAAATAGTTCTTTCCAGCTAGTCATTGAAGAAGTGGTAAAGGATGAGAAGTTTTGGAAGTTTCGTGGAATTCTGTTTTAATTTTGGAAGTTCCATGTGAGGCTTGCATGTTTGTTTGAGAAAGTGATCATTTATTTCAAGGTCAAATTGGAAACACATGCAATTCGGACAAAGTGTCATAGAAATGCTCAGGAAATCTAGAGGCATCCATTCCACGAATTGTCAATCATTGTCTTTCCCGTGGATAACCTTGAAGAAGTAATCCATTTAGATGATCTAAAGCTGAAAAATCATGCCTATTTTTCGGATGAAAATATTTACGGACAAAATAGCCAAAAATGTTAATTTTTTAGTGGTTCGCTCAATAAATACGGATTTTTAGACCAACGGAACCGCGTTTTGAACCATTGTCTCGACTTATGGAACAAAATTGTTGAACCTTTTTTTCAATAGTAGGTACCCCATAAAGTTCACTGATTCCCAGACTTTGGAGCTCCGTTACAGTCAGGGCCGTGCACAAGGAGAGGGGGACGGGGGCGGCCTTCCCCCCCATTGAGGCAGCATGCCAACAGTGTATTGCGTAAAATCAACATTTTCTGGGGCTATTCAGTAAAAAAAATTTAGTCCGCCCCCCATGAAAAAATCCTGCGCACGACCCTGGTTACAGTGTATGGAAAACGTAGTCAATCATATTTCTAGAAGGTCATCGCTGTGCGATCCCTCTCAACATCATGAATCAAGTACAACGCCAAGTTTGTTAACTTCATAAAACCATGCACACATTTTCCGCTATTTCAATGTTACGGGTCGTCGCCATCCTTATTATCGTCCTGCAGGATCATTTGATATATTTCCTTTTCCGTTTTCAATCTTGAGCTTACGGTGTAGTCTACCTATAGTTTTAAATGCTTTCTTTGATATTTGTGTCCAAATTTGATGAATATACCAACATTTACGTTCTATTTTGACCGTTCGAGATGACAAATGCTTTTTTGGTTGGAAACGATTTTTCAACGAAAAACGAAAATGAAAATGTCGTTCGTTGTCACAAGAGTTTTCGAGGAGAAAAATTGGGGGAAAAACGTAACATTTGAACACTGTATAACGGAAGAAAAAGAAGAAAATAAAAATTGGAAAGCTGAAAGCTATTTGTTATGTTTGTTATAAGAACATAATATATTGTACATATTATGCAAATGTGTATACACACTCTCAGGCAGCTGCAAACACGTCCTCAATATATAAAATTGCCTCCCAAGTCTCATAAATCACTTATCAACAAGAGCGTCACGCGGCGTATAAAGGAGTGCGCACATATCAATCAAAAAAGATTTTCCGAAATCTAGGCCACCGACTCCGCTTTAGAATATGTCGTACCAAGAAGAACCGAATATGGAAGAATGTAAGATAACCTCTTTTTTGAAGTAAAAAACCCGAAGAATCCATCTTATAATTGATGATAGTCACATTATTCTCAAAAGGAGCCACTTAACAAGCTACTTTATTAACTAAGCAATAGTTCGTGGTACCGATCTTACCTCGTTGTTGCTTTAAAGAGGAAAAAATAATGCTACATCGATTTAATTATGTATAAATGTAAAATTGACACTGTAGCATGATTACAACGATTTATCAACTTTAGCACGATACTTCAGTAATACTTGTAACGGGTGCATATTAGTGGTCGGTTGAAATGGCTCATTTAGTGGAGAAAACAGAGTTGATGAAAGAAGTCGAATTCTGATCTCAGAAATTGCCAAAAATGTCTCAGAAACATGTGTTTGAGTTCCAGCCTGTGTATGAAATGAATATTTATGGCGTGAAGTGTCAATCTCTCGATCATGGTTTGATATTTGTGAGGTTTGAACTGCTGTCATAATTTTAGGTATTTTGTCGGTCATTTTGGGGTGTCGAGGATATCATGGTTTAGGACGATCCCTGGTGAAGGAGGTCCTCGCAGCACTTTACAGTGAACACTCCAATTATACGCATGATTTCGGTATACGAAACTAGCCTAGAAACATCAATGACACTCACTATTCCCAGCGCGTGACACACAGCCCAAAAGCGTCATGATTTTGGTAGAATGTTTTAAACATGCAGGGCGCTGCAAATAAAATATGAATCGTTGGTTCACTTGCTTAGCAATTAAGTTGAAAAAATCTACCTAATGTACAGTAGTCGAGTTCATATACATTTTTTGATTAAAAATCAACGGATCACATCTATTCGAATATTATTCTCTTCGCTTAAAGTTCGAATAAATGTAATCCTTTGGTAACTTGTTTTGAGTAGTTGTTTAAACAGTGGCTCAATTCAGTTGACTTAGTGATGTTCCGGTACCGCTTTTCCAGCCGGTACCAGTAGCGGTACTTTTATATAACATGTAATAAAGAGCAAATCAACATGTACTTTTATTCTTAACATAGTACACTACACCTATACATAACATTAGTATTGAAAAACGAATCTGTATATTTTACATCGAAACTCAAGAAGCCATTATAGATTGAGTTTATATCAAAAACCTTTTGAAAAGTAATAAATTCGAATTATTGTTTTTTTTGTACTCGACCCATTTGTACTGGTACAAACGGTCAGAAAATTGATCGATTTTTGCAGTTTTTTTGACAAATTTTCTGGCATAGTCTTGAATTAAGGCTTCGGTTTAGGCTTAGACTTACGGTTAGGTAGCAGTAAACTATATTTTTCCAACCCATCAAATTGATGAATATTTTTCCAACCAATCAACTCAATGACAGCTCTCGCTCGGCAATACTTAGTTGTGCAGTGAGCGGTACCGATTCCTCAAGGCACACGATGCTGGCGGAAATTAAATAATTTTGACGAAATTTTCAGGGACTTTGATGTAGAAAAGGAATCGACAAGATTTAGGTGCACTGTGCTTAAGTTTAGGCTTAGGCTGATACTCAGGTTTAGGCGTACACATTCAGGCTTGGGCTTTGGTTCAGGCTGACGTTTAGTTTCGAGTTTAAGCTTAGGTTGCTTTAAGAGCAAGACGAGATGATTTCGGTGAAAATGCGAAAAAATACATTTTCCCCTACTTGGCATAGTTTAGCCTCTAGTTGGTTTCCGCACTTTCTTGTCGTGTCTATTAATCATTTCAGGAGCTGCCGAAAAATATGTGTCCTCTTGAGTTTTTGAAATTAGAACTCAAAAAATATCCCGCCCATTTTTTCTCTCGCTGGGTTTGAGTTTTTCGAACGTTTTGAACATGAACTTGTGCATTGAAAAACGATAAAGGCTCAGGAATAGCTGTAGCGAAGATTTTCTAGCGTTTTAGAATATAAAGTTCAAAATTTTTTCCGGTACGCACCGGAATGACAAATTTAGAATACCTACATTAGTTTGATTAATAAAGTTTATCTTATGATTCAGATTTTTCGATTGAATATAGTCAGGATTATGAGTCTCAATGATTATATTAATATTGTCGTACAATTTTAGGTACCGGTACCTTGGTACCGGTGACGCATCACTAGTAATAATCATAGGATTCAATATGTGCAAATGTTCTTACCATCTATATTCACGACAAATGAGACCCTGAAAAAAGTGACAATTTGAATCTTTGACGTCGTGTATGCATCGTCAATTTTAGTAGAATAACTTCTAATTTAAAACGTTTAAATTCGCTTAATTCCTGATCGAATGATTTCTGATGGAGGCTGGAATCGCGTGAAAATCGATCTGCAGTGATTTATTCTTGAAATGTTCTACATCAAATGTCATGAGTGAGATTAGGTTATCCTACAGGATCCGGGATGCACAGTGTTCATTTTATTTTTCGCGTTTTTCCATTATTTTTTTTCTTTTTAATCGTGTGTATTATTGTTCATCTTCTTTGCCTCATTTCGATAATTTCTTTAATAAATGTAAATTTTTTGATTTTGATCTTGATAATTATATTAATGCAAAGTTTTGGGCAGTCTGGGATTTGATATAGCAGACGCCAGTGCATTTACATTTAGATTAATTTCAAAATTTTTGGCACCATACCGAATTTTCGGTTCCTGTTTTTATGAAATGCTTGTAAATTGCAAATTGCCAACGAGCGCTGTCTCTGAAATCGTTTGCAAAAGCTTTTGTCGTAGAATTCCTACGAGGTTTTGAAATAAAAAGCCATTTAGTGGACTTGGAAGTTTTCAGCCTCGTGTCAAATATGGTTTAACAGAGACTAGGCACTGTACTACATTGTGCTTGCCACCGGTTCCACAGGTTAACAAGCATTCAAAGAGCAGATTCCAGTAAGTAATCAGAGCACCCCATGGGGGGTATGGGGGGGTACTACCCCCGTCTTAGATTCGGAAATTCATTTACTACCCCCATAAAAACAGCTCACTATACCAAAAAATTTTGGTAGACTTCATCCTCTCCCCAGTAGGTTATACTAATTCGAGAAAAATTGCAGAATGTGTGATTCTGAGGAATTACTCACTGCTCTTTTTGACACATTTACTGAGCAAATGATAATAGGAAAGTATGCAACTTCTGTGCCATATAGCGATTTTTAGGAAAGGATATCAGCACATTAATATATACTACTTGTACGAAATCATTATAAATATAATTGGGAGATGAAATAATGACTTATGCATATGTGATTAATAAAAAAATCGCACCTTGGGAAGAAAAACATTATGGTCTTAAAATTCGGCCTCTTCATGCTCTCCTTTCCTTTTCCCCGCTTCTGCGTTGGGTTTTCTGTGCGCATATGGTTACCCAAGCTGTGACATACTTTCCTGCTATGAGTTGAGACATGTGAGGTCTGTTGACGTGGATCAGGAGTGGTACCTGGTTTCAACCTCGTGGATCATAATCTGATAGGATTAATAATACTAAAGCCACATTCGGCATGAGCACTTTCAATTGAAAGCACTGTTAGAACCCTCATCAGTGATGGAATAAGCTCATACTCCTGAAGATGCTGGTTCAAATATTGTTTCCAAAAGTACATTGTGCCCGATTCTTGAAATGTACAGGAATCAGTTGACACGACAATCTTCAAAGTCTGACTGCGTATAATTAGTACATTCAAGTTTCATGATTGTTAGCTGGAAAATGGGGTTGAAATAGTAAATGGTGTTTGACCGTAAAAAGCGTAAAGTAGGGGCATTCATTATTTTTGTAAGTTCGAGAAACTACAACTCCCCCCTCCTTAGCGAAAAGTTGTGAGAAAAAAAGGTCACGGCATATTTCAAGTACTACCCTTAAAATTTACGATTGTACCCCTACCTAAATTTTCGACTTTGGGGACCTCTGACTGAAATGCAAAGTGTTATCTTTGCTTCTTATGTTTATGTTTTGGTTCCGCTATGGGGTCAGAAAAGACAGAGGGTATCAATGGTATACAAAATTTAAATATAAATGCTAATACGATGCTTCCAATTTTATGTTCAATAGATGATAGTTTGAAAAAAATGTACATTTTTTACTTTTGATTTAAATCTGATAATTTTCATTTGGTGAATGGGAATAATAGTCATTATTTATTTGCCGATGAGTTTTGATTGATATTTGTAGACATTGGATTGGATCAAATTAACTAAGTTTTGTTCGGAATCATTTTCTGTTTTTTTTCTGTAGAAAAACCATTTTAGCAAAAAATATTTCCAAACACTGTAAACACTACAATCGTGTTCAAAAAAATATATGACGTCTTGCTCAGTCATACTCTTGTATTTCATTATTTGATGTAGCTACCGCAGAAATCAACTTTCTTGTTACAAACTGATGCCTTCAAATACCAGATTGTATAGTCATTTTTTTCGAATTTGATTGAGTAGCTCAGCAAATTTGACAGCTGCGGTACTTTTTCTTCAAAAAAGAAGTTCGAGGCTTCAAAAAATTCGCCATCGCCCTCAAAATCGGGCAACTTTTCTGCGCGGCGTTGCCTGTTTTGCATATATTTTTCTTTTACGCCTCGTCAACATCTATCCATCCATCATTTATTTCAAAAATTTCGCTCTTCTTTTTGCTTTTCATTTTCTCTTTCCTCTTCTTGTTCATTTACTTCGCTAAGGTTGCTCCTGTTAAAGAAAATTTACTGATAAATGCGGCCATTTCGCCCATTCCTTTGACATATGTGTTTCTTTTATGCCAAAGCGATTTCTCTGTGAATCTTTGACTATAGATGTTGAAGGAAAGCCGCACATTTCGAGGATAGAGAACAAAAACATCATACTTTGTGCATAAATGTAGATAAATACACTCATAAAGCATAACATTGGCTGAAAGTCCTTTGCTTTTTGCGGTAAAAAATTCAAATTGATGGCCTCGAAAGGAGGAGTTGGGCTTTCGGAGGAGGGAAGTAACACCGAATGATTGGAAAGAGAGAGAGAGAGACAAAAAACATAAAATCCACAAAAAAGACATATAAACACATACACAAAGAAAACATGATGATGATCACTTTCCCATCCTAAACATACATCATTGGAAGATTGGTTTTGATGCTCGTTTCACTTAGGGTCATTAATCAAAGGAGCGACATTTCTCCCAAATCCCTCTTTCTTCTGAAATATCACAAAAATCCCCAGTCGCTTTTGCTACCGCTGTCCATATTATGGAATTGAGAAATGACTTTGAAAGCAGAGCATAAACGCATGATTACATACCTTCAGGAAAATGCTTAAGCATGATTAAGTGACGTTTTCTACGAAGATAGAAAAACGAATGAGAAAAAGAAAAAAATAAGGGACTCTGCCAGATTTTTGAACGATGATATTTCGTATCGAAAATTAAAGCACAACTGTCAAGAATAAGTAGAACAGGGTGCCTGGTACAGTTGACTGTAATTCTCCACATTCGCTCGACTTACTTATTGATATGCATTTACAATTTTCCACCGAAAAAGACGCACCCTTTCGTGGATCCATGAAAGGCTTCTGCGGTGTGAACAGTGTTTTTTTCTGCACCGGGCTTTCTGCATAGTGCAGAAAATCCAAAAAAAGTTTCTGCACTGCGGCTTTCTCCTGTTACCAATGTTTTTTTTCCCCCGAAGCTTTCCCCTAATTGGGAGAAGGGGTCAAAATTTGTTCCCCCATTTTCCCGAAGTCGTTTTTCGCTTAAAAATGCTCATAGACGCTTTATTTATGTATTTTTGAGCTCTTTCAAACTTTCTGCTGTTTTTCAGTGCCATTAATTCATTAAAATTGAAGGAACATTTGAAATTTTTGAGTTTGATCGAAGTCTAATCTACGAGCATTGTGGAACAAATTTTCCAGCAAACTATCCGAGAGCATAATGACTTTGGATTACATGAGAAATCAGTGGTTAAGTTCTCTATGATGACATGTGAGAGCCCAAAAAAGATACTAATAATTCTGGCGCGAAGCGCCGGGAAGTTTTTCTGGGTATTGACTTTCCACGACACTAGAAAATCAATTTTCCGAACATTTATTTCAAGAATTACATTTGAATTTTGTGCTCAAAAGTCGTAATTTCTAGAATTTTATGTTCGAAAAAATTTTTAAACAGTAATTTATTCGCAAACTGTCATGAACTTGGCCGAAAAAATATGAGTAAGAAAAGTAGAAATTTCCGAAAACTACTTCCATGAAGCTTTTGGATTGATTTTACGTTAAGAAAGGAATAATCGCTTCAAAAATTTTACAGACTTGACTTATTGTTCCTTCTCAAAAAATGTGTCAAGGAAAAAATGTGAATCTTCATTAAACATCAAGATAAAATATTGAAGATTACCAATTAAAACATGAGATAATACGTTGAAGATGATCAAGACTATGAGATTAAGATTAAATGATAAGTGAATCTGGACACGCGAGAAGCCGCGCCTGAGCTAGGAAATAAATAATAATGCTTATTAAAGTCATAACTGGCGCGAAGTGCCGGAAAATTCTGAGATTATGACCTTCCAAGATGCACCAAAATGCATCTTTTCTGTATTCGATGTGATCAAACACCTAGCTCAAAAAATTCTGCACCAATGCAGAAATCGCAAAAATCTGCACGAAGCCTAAAAAGTCTGCACTATGCAGAAAAAACACTGGGTGTGAACGACCTTCATAAAATCAGTGTGCTCGATGATGATTTCATAGGTTGATTTCTATCATAAAATTGAACTTGTAGCATGAACTCTAAAAAGTAGGGATTTGGATTTTGTACATTACTCACAGTGTATCTAAAAGAACTAATATTCTAAAAAAATGTTGTATATTTTCACATTATGCTTTCTTTGGTCCGTTATTCTCGAAAGGGCCTAATCATGAATAAATTATGGCATGTGGTTAAGGATTCGAGTAGTTTATCCTGTATCGGAAGCAGAGTCAGGATTACGATGCTGTAGGTCGTAAATCTCAGGTTGAAGATGACAGTATCAACATATTGCTGCTAACCACTGTGCATTATGACTGATCATGTACTAATATGACTCAATCACGTATATGATGCATGTTCACATGACAGCCTATTAGTTTTATGTAATTAAAAGTTGGGACATGTTAGTTTTATGTAATTAAAAGTTGGGACAATCCTTCGGCCCGTACCCTGCCCAGCCTATCAACGGGCTGAGAAAAAAGCTTGACTCAACCCATGAAAGCCTATCAAATGATCTAAAATTTACTAGTCATATTTCAACTATAATTAAGAGTGCATATTTTAGACTCGGTTTAATATTCAGACAATTTATAAGTAAGGACGTAAATCTTCTCGCTAATTCTTATAAAACTTACTTTAGGCCTCTGTTGGAATGCGCTACGACTGTTTGGTTGGTCCCCTCACACTAAACAGGATGCAGCATTGATTGAAAAAGTTCAGAGATATTTTACAAAACGTGTTCTTGGTTACCCTGAACATGATTATGCGGATAGGTTTCAAACTCGAAACGTTAAAACAAAGGAGAATCAAGAATGATTTGGTCATGTTATACAAGATCATAAATGGAGAAACAGATCTTAATATTCATGAATTTTGTGCCATCGTACATACAAACACCCGATCTCAGAATAGTATAAAGTTGAAAATAGATATCCCGAGTACTGACATGAAAAAATATTTTTTCGTGAATAGAACTGTACCACTTTGGAATAAGTTACCTGAAAACATCGTCTCAAGCAGAAACAGTAGTGTTTTTAAATTAAAACTACAAAATTTTAGTATATAGGTCAAATATTAGTGCTACCACAGCCTTTTTGACCTTGCGCAGCATTTTAATTCTGTTTTAATTGCGTTTTATTTTGCTTTAATGTCATCATTTTTTACGTTCATTGCTTTTTTCGTTTCAGGAATCGTTTTAATGTATCTTAATGTATGTTCAGTTTACTAGCGCTAAATAAACTTTTTTACTTTTTATTTTAAAAGAAGCTCATCGTCCAAAACTTGAAATACTACATGATTCAAAATCCAAAAAGTTAAAAAATGCATCGCAGAATCAAACTCAGTCAAAATTATTGAAAAATATGAAGTCGTCAAGTTTTCCAAGATTGATTCTTTGGCGTAAATCTATGATATGTCTACCTGTGCTGAAACTGCATTTGCTAGCAGTTGTTGCAGCTGGAATCGATAAAAATTTTTATGCAACAATCATTATTTTTGGAAATTTATCTGATTCCATTTCCACCAATCCAAAATATTGTCAATTTCGAATTTTTCGGCAAGCAGGAAATATTAGGGTAGTTTGTTCAGCTGTTGAGTGCTTTTTGAACATCTGAGCTTTCGACAACAGTTTTGCTAACAAGATCCGGAACAAACTGAAGGTTACTCATGCTCTAGAATAGCATGGATAACTTTTTATATTCTGGCTTGGCTACACTAGCAATGCTGCTTTATGAAAGTTGATAATTTTGAATTTTGGTTGCAGAAAATTTTAATTTTTTTTTTGAAGTGATTGCAATGTTTGTAAACTATGTACAGAAAGATAGCCACTATTACTGTCGTTCATTGTATGAAAACATAATAGAATTAAAGGCAGTAATGGCGGTTTTGTTGCTCCAGTTGCATTCAAAAAAAGAGACAAGAAAGTAATTGTCTCTTCAAGGAAATTTTTATCAATAACATACATATGATGCTGTAATTTTTTCAAATGATCTCGATGAAGAATTATTAATTTCAGATGCTGGTTCATCATTATTTGAAGCACTATCATTGAAAGAAGGAAGAAAAATGGTGCGAAAAGTTGCACCATATCTAAAAACAAGGCATCTTCCTTTTGGCACTTGGAAAACATGCGGTTGAGAAATACACACAAGTAAAAACTCATTAAATTGAAGTATTCAGTTACAGAATAAAAATTCTGCGTCTAAAACAGACATCGAATAGAATAGCACATTAAAATTTAAATTTGAGAAGCATCAATGATAACGGTAGAATTTTTTTCTCAAAAAATTGCTAAAGGTTAGTTGAGTAATGCTTACAAATTTTTCGTTCTATGTGACATATGGTTCAGCCGGAAATCGTAAAAATATAAAATTGTACTTGATTTATATTTGTTATTAACATTTTGATATGCTGAAGCTATAATACAAACTTTGATTCTAACAAACGAATGACGAAACATTCTATTACTGCAGAATACATTATTGATGGAAATTTTAGAAACACGTATGCTTTCCGGCATTTCTGGGAAGTATCCCTCAATTGACAGCATGTACAGACATGGTAAAAATTTTACAGGGTGTCCGGGAAAACGAATTCGTTGTAATAGTCTCCCAGAAATTCAAAATTTGATATTTTAAATTCTCATTATAGAACATGAAGTAGAATCGACCACCAGTACGTTAACCGAAACCGATATCGACCTGTCGTCGGTTACGCCCCAGAACACGGAGAAAAATTGCGGGCCCTCAAGTAGTTCGTCCAGTTCCGGTGTCGATTTGAACCTCGACATCTCTGAAATGGCCGAAGATTTATCAGTTAGCAAAGGCGTCAAAAGGCGTGTGGGCGTTATGTGCGAAAATAAGGAGTAAACTTTTACTTGATAAAAAGTTCAATACCTGTAATGATTATGTGCGAGAATATAATTTTAAAAAATTTAGAGATATTTAGTGCTCAAAAATTGCTGAATTTCGCAAAATGTGTAAATTTTCAGAAAATATGAATTTTGTCTGTTATCAATCAGATAAACGACAGTTTTTTGATTCATGGAAACAAAACTTGATCCTAATGGCAGTGTTTTAATCAATGCGGTGAAAGGTTCATTTAAGTCAGTAGAATTTTTTTCATTGAATATCGGTCAAAATTGACTAAGTTGTCGACCATAGAGCGCTATTTTTACTGTCTCCAGTAGAATCAGTACAGTATATAGATCTTCAATAACTTTCTTTTTAATTTTTAGCGCTCCGTGCTGCAGTTCTCAATCGACTTCTGGCGAAACCGTCGATTCGATACTAGACTTATCAGTTAAAAAATGCCGCTCCTCTTTGTCGTGTTCGTCGTTCGGTTCAGCGTCTCACGCCATGGCTCCTGCCGCCAACGACACGGCTTCCCTTCTTACTTCCGTCTGTTTGTCGTCGACACGATCGCGACGACCCTCCGTTACGCCATTGGTGAATAACATCGGTGATGGATTGTGCGATTCGTTTTCGCCGACTTCAAATTATCAGCAGCTGTTGAATTCAACGATGCCGTCGTCGTCGGCTGCGGCGGTTTCTACAGTTCAGCAAAGTTTTGCTGCATCGCCAATAACAAATTCTAAAAATGTAAGTTCTTATTGCAGTTTGAGTTACGATGGTACATATTTCGGTGGTTTTGATCTTTTTTCACTTAATTTTTTTATATTGTCCTTCTTTCTACTGTTGCTCCGTACTTTTTATTGATGTTTTCGGTTATAAATCTTCGTTTTATGATTTTTAGAATCAAAATGTCTCAAAAAGAATTGTAAAATGAACCATTTTGAGTTCAAATGAATTAACTTGAGTTAATTATTTTTTTCTGCCGTTTTCAGATTTTCAAATTTTTTACTTCATTGCACTGCAGAGCTCCAAATTTTTCGGATATCTGATCGAAGCCAGTTAATATATAGCCACACCTTCGTTGACATCGATCCTTTTGAGAATTTTTGCTGCAATTCTAACATTCCGACAATATTTTAATCAAATGATCTTTTCAAATCCGTAAAAATAACTACGAATAAAAACGGAAACGTCAGGTCACACAAAATTATCAGAGTATAATTCATAGGGTTTTGAAGTTGATAAAATTCACCTGATTCTACAGTAATTTGGTAATTTAAAAGAGTCACGAAATATACTGCTTTTTGCGCTCCGCGTATAAAATAGTTTTCACAGCGTTTGAACTGGTCACAATTTTGGGAGTCGAGTATTAAAAATCTACCTTTAACTGGGTTTTAGAGGTACGAATATTTTCCAGGATTTAGCGCACTTTGCTTTATCGGCCTGAGATGTGTAAAGCTTGTTTGCGCATAGTTGACCTGCTCAAAGAAAGAAAAATTAGATTGGGATGATTACTCCATATTTTCTTTGCCAGTTGTAATTGATTCCAGATTCAATAAACTGCGAAATTATGAGACCTCTTGTTCATTTATGCCCGATCTGAAATCACGTTGGACAACTTTCGTCACTGAATTCCTGTAAGTTGAAAGATTAAGACGACCGATAGTGTGTTGAAGTTTGAACATACGCCATTCTTCTGACAGCATTTAATTCAGCTTTCCCTGTATAAAATTTTATGTTGTTAGAATTTGAGTTTGTGAGACTGGTGTGATTATTTGGCATCAAAGGTTCTGGCATAGCAACAGATTGAGCAAAGGCCTACAGGAATGCATACTTGCATCAACAGAAATCACGCTGTCAGAAGTGTAATGAACGTATGAAATGATTTACTTAAAATCTTTGCCGCGGGATTTAGCATCATACTTATAGTCTACTCTCAGTACTCAGTAGCCACAATAGACGTGAAATGAGGAGAAATAATTTTTTTCGCAATAGCGAAGGACCACCTATCACTCTAAATACCCAGAGTGCATTAGGAGCTAAACAAAAATCTAACCACATTCAGTGTTGTATATGGTCAATGCATGGCTTTAACCTGTTACTGGTTGTCTTGAGAGTGTATCATTTGGGAATAAAGATTAGGTCACAAGTTCATGCAACGCTATTCTCGATTGTAAACCAAAAGTTGATCTAGAACATTGTCTGACAGAAGAAGACGAAATGTGGTTGCATACTTGTAATTAATAACGCTTCGAATCTATAAATGGCAGACGACATAATAGAAAATTGGACATTACTTTCTCACCGCAGATTATACCTCAATGTGCATTCAAATATAGAAATGATTAAACAAGAAAAATATTGTTTGTATACTATTCCTGGAAGCTTAAAAAGTCAACAGAATTACTGAGCAGTTCGGTTCTTTGTTTGTTACTTCAACTAATGAATGGAAACCTTCAGTTTATTCAGCTATTGCGAGCATCAAGGAAAAAATGAAACCTTTTTTAAACCCGTGAAACAAACAGAACAAGATTGCGCAGTTGAAATTTTAGGCGAAGTTAATGGATTATTTACAGTCATCATAAATGTATTAAATTTTATACTTGGCCGTCGAAAACGTCAAATTTGAGCTTGGAACGTTCAAATTACAAAAATGTTTATACATACAAAAAAAATTTGTAAGTAAAAATGGAGGTAGTACAAAAACGGTGACATTATACCCGGTTCGTTTCAGAATGTGGCAATTTTCAATGCACCGTTCTTCTGCTCTTCGGTAAATCTTTCCTTCTCTGATTCCTCTCCAAAATAATTTTGTAATTCTTAAGGCGGAATCTATAGTATCCCGTTCATCGGAAAGTGAAAATACTGCGTCGAACGTTACAGATTCCGCTTCGTCAACGTTGGTTGCAAACAATAGTGCATTATCTGATTTTTTAAATTTCGCTGCTTACAACCAATTTCTCGTTGCGGCGGCCGCAGCCGTTGCCGGCAACGTTACGCCGCATAAAACGTGCACTGCACAAGTAAAAACGCTCAAGGCGACTGTGAACGTTGATGACGTCGAAAATAGCCCTGCGAATAAGGCTAACACTTTCAATATGAAGTTGGATTTGGCTTCGGCGCCGAGCACATCCGGTGCCAATAGTGCGACGACGAACGCTGCTGGTTCTAACTCTTTGGACGCGTTGTCGAAATTGTCCAGCTTGGTGTCGAAAGTTGGGTCGAATTCTGGCGCCGCTACTGGATTACCATTATATGCGGGGAGCAAATCCACAGATTTCCATGGTAAGACTTTCCTATTGTCTGACTTTACTCATCTTCTTTTCGCCTTGTTTATTCTCTCCGGTTTTCCCTCTAGCTTTCATGTGGTTCTATCTACTTTCTAACATTTTTGTCTTATTTGTGCTGACGTTTTCTCTTTTTTGTACGTCTTAATTTTATGTTTCTTTTCTCTGTTATTACATCCCTTGCGTTCGTTTATTTTTCTTTTCCAGTTTTTTCTTTCTTCTGTATTTCCTATTGTGTATCTCTTTTTTTCTTGTTACTTTTTTGTCTTTCTTTGTTTTTCCTTAAGTTCTGGTCTCTTTTCCGGTTTCCTTTTTTTGTGTTTTTGCTTTTCTATTTTTTTTTATTCGCGTTCTTTATTTTTGTTTCGTTTTTTTGTTTTTCGTTTCATTACCTTCCGTGTGTGCTTACATATATCGTTTTTTCTTTTTCTTTTCCTTTTTGTTTTGTGTTACTTACATAACATTAACATAAGAAAGGTAAGATTAGTGTATTGGTCCTAGCTTAGTTCTTTCAGAATATTTCACGGGTATCGCCGATTTCGGTAAAATCGCCAACTCTACAGCTGTTTCGGTCGAAGCTAGACATCGGTTTTGTTTGATCATGAAAACTTGTCCCCGTCTAACTATCTGACCTTGTTAATTTATGTTAATGGCTTACGTGCATTTTTGCATCCTTTTTCTCATATTTCGTCAATAAATTCTATCTTTGATTTAGACGCTCTATCGCCAAGTCAATCCGGTTTTTCAACGCTCATCAACGGCAAAAGTATGCTTGCTAGTCCGACCGGCAACGGTCATCATCAATTCGGCGCCGAGAGTAGTAATTCCACCGCCGGTGCCTCTTCGTTCAACGGTTCGGCACTGGTCAAAAATTTATTGGACGCTAGTAGCCTAATCAACAACGGCGGAGGCGCGAACAATGGAGCGGTCGCTGCGGCCGCGGCTGCTGCTGCGGCGGCTGGTGGAAACGTCAATTTTCAAGATTTATGGTGGCGATTCGTCAAACGAGAGGAAAACGCCGAAATGAAACGCCTGAACGAAGCCAAACAAATTTTTACGTGTCTACAATGTCAAGCATCGTTTCAGACTATGGACCAGTTGGTTAAACATATGGAAGCAACGCAACACTATACTAATATACCAAAACATTACAGGTAAATTTAGTTTTAAGACACTCGAATTCAAGATTTAAGGTGTATAAGATGAAAAATCTACGTTTCCAGTTTGGAAGAATTTTGCACCGCAGTATCATTTTTTGAAACTGAAAATGTGACTGTGATAGTCGAATGTGTAAATTTCGATGGTTTCGTCTGTTAATTTCGATTTTCAAGAATTTCATCGTTTTAAGCTACTTTAATGCTCATACATATTTTAACTTTATCTAAATATGATCCGAGTCTCATTTAGTCTGAAGTTACGGAAGTTATTTGACACCATCTTGTATTTTTTGCATTATATTCCCCAGAATATGTTACCTGGTACTGACTAGAGATGTATCGGGGATCCGGACCCGAAATTATCCGGCCATTTTGCTGGACCCGGACCCGATATCCTTAAAATTTTTGGTCTAATCTGATATACATCTCTAGTATTGACACATGTCGAAATAAATCGACATGTGAGAACGCATTTGATGGGATTTGTACAAGTTAATACATTAGTTGACCGTCCTTCTAGATGGCAACTTCCGCCAAGGATTTCGACCGTTTTACCTATGGCCCCTCGATAATGCGTCTATTTTTCATTTTTTGCCTAAAATCTGATAGTCAGCTCAATATCCAATAATTTTTTGTGTCTGGCTTCTAAGTGCGTTACGATATCTCAACAACGTCGTACGCAATGTGCTCGGAAAATTCCCCGCAAATGAAATAATGATTTATCTCTTTCTACCCGCTGCCGGAAAATTAGGTAACTGTCAATCCAACATTTTATCTAGTCGAGTTGTACGGTATTTGAATTTCATTCCTCAGTTTTTACAGCAGTCGTTTTTATTCTATTTCAGGTCAGATGCGTCAAAACCTTTTCTGAATATATGAGAGCTTTACTGCGATTGCAATTCTCAGCAGATAAAATCATGAAAACTTGATTAGAGAGAACCATCGATTAGGATCATTACGAAGTGTGATAATCGTCAGAAATACCATTGCAAACGGACTTTTTTTTGCTGTATCGTTGCCGACTTTTTGATACACAAGTATTGGAGTTTTTATAGTTGTAAGACTAAATGAGAATACGAAGTAGTAGATACTCAATAAATATTTGTATTTGATCTTTCTGTAACTTGCTCGGAAATTTTTTCTTGCTTATACATTTCTTTTAATTTTTTTGCTTGTTTTCCAACTTTTTCTTCTTCTAAACCTTTGTAGCCAAATTGCTAATGATTTATGCGCCATTTTTGCCTTTTTTAATCAAATCTTTCGAAATTTCAGACGTTTTCGCGTCTGTTCGTTTATTATTTATGGACATGATTGTTAGTTTAGTTGAGGTTAGGAATGAAATGAAGATTCCCTCTCAAATATACAGAGTCTAGTCCAGACAGCCGACTAATGATTAATTGGCTTTGTGATTAGAGATTTTTTCCTCTACCACAGATACCCACTAAAAGATATACCTACGCCATTCATCTAGAATCCGTCTTGTCATTTTCGGCCAGCCCCATACACATTATACACCGCAAAAACCAATATAATCTTTCCCCGACCTATTTGAGGCTGGTTTCGGGGCGTTTGTAAAACGGGGCACCCCGTATTCATTGCTGTTCGCTTTCCAATGATTGATGGACGCGACTCGGCATTCGTCATTGATGCGAAAATGCGCACAAAAATCAAATAAATCAAAAAATTCCCGTCCAGAATATATCATTGAAATAAGAGGAAAATAAACAGGCGATGGTTTAGTTCCGCATAAAAAACAGCAAAAAATTTCCATCTCGACACGAAAATTAATTAATTTGATCCTAGATGAAGGTCGAACTAATTTGTAATTTTTTGACGAAGGTTTTCTGACGACGATTCATTTAGGAATTTTCCTTCATTTTTGACCTAATACTTTTGGGTCGAAAATGGCATTCTTGATCTACAGAGATCAAGAAACCGAGTTTCTTTTTCATAAAATTCTTCTTTCAGTTTGTAATTTCTAATGAATCCAATCTCAGCAAGCATGGATTAGCTTATTTATTCGATAGCAAATATAAATTTCTCCGTTTGAGTCTTTCTTACAATACTTCAGTCTGCTGATAAACTTACTATGGTTTGACTGTAATTCAATAATTTTTTTAGAACTTGGTTTATGCAATTTTTCTTTTTTCAGCTGGTCTCTACAGTATGCTCGTCAAAAAATGCGCCAAATGAAAATGAAGATGAAATATTCCGACAAAATGATGTACTTTTGCTTTTTGTGCCAAAACGCATTCTCCGAACCGGTACAAGTTCATTTCAATCTGCTGCACAACATGCACAATCCGGCTGAGAATATGAAATACGTGCAAATTATATCGTCGACGAACGGGAATAATATAAACCATGGTAACACACAAAATTGCGCAGAAAGTAGTGGATCGTCGTCGTCAACGTCGACGTCCTCGTCGTTGAAAAATATGTCGAAAAGAAATGCTAATCACGGCAATAGTAAACAAACTTTGAATGGTAAACATATTACGTTAACCAAAAACGCCAATAATCATCACGCGAATATCAAAGATTCAAAAGCTAGTAATAAATCGTCCGCACTGACAAAGGAAGAGGATAAGAAGACAAAATTTTCGGAAAATTCGCTATCAAAATTGCAAGATATTGTCTCCAAATGAATTTTAATGAAAATTAAACTAATTTTCTACGCAAATGATATTCGGCTGTTTTATAGCTCAATGTTTCAAAGCTACCGTATACGTGTTTTCTCTGTTATTGTTCTGTTTTATTATGATTTTAGCTCATTTTTAGATTTCTTGTATGGATGTAAAAAGTACAAATGTATAGATTTTCCCTTATTTGATTTACAACGAACCTAAATATGAATTTTAAATACTGGTCGTGGGTACCGTCCTAGAGTTTCGGCCCTGTTTATGTGTCGAACAACGTATGAAATGTAAGAATATATACATACAAAAGGAGATTAATACGCCCATGGTTTACTGTAGTGTTCAATATCATAATCGCACCCGAGGCACGCCACCCAGCGTTTTTTTTTGTGCACGGACGGACATTTGTGGCATTTTCAGCTCCTAAAACATCTAAAATTCAAGGAAATTTTATGTTTGACCAGCCAAAAATTTTGTGCCAATTGGCACAAACGCTCAAAATTTTTTGTGCCATTCCAATTTTTTTTGTGCCAAAAACCACTGTTTTTTCCCCAAATCGTGCTTTTTCGGGAAAAAAAATTCGGAAAGGGGAAAAAAATTTTGGGCTCTTTCCCCATTTGGGGAAGAAAATTTTGGGGATCGGATACAGAAAAGATGCATTTTGGTGCATTTTAGAATGTCATAATCTCAAAATTTTCCGGCACTTCGCGCCGGTTTATAACTTTAATAATCATTATTACGCATTACTTAGCTCAGGCGCGGCTTTCAGCAAGTCTACCTTCATTTATCATATAATCTATAATAGTTTTCATCATCTTGAACGTATTATCTCATGTTTTCATTGGTAATCTTCAATATTTTATCGTGATATTTAATGAAGATTCGCATTTTTTCCTTTTGAGAAAGATCAATACGTCAAGTCTCTAAGCTTTTCGATGCGATTATTTCTTTTCTAACCTAAAATCAATTCAAACGCTTCATGGAAATATCTTTCGGAAATTTATACCCTGCATACTCATATATTTTCGACCAAGTATGAGAGTTTACAAATAAATTATACTGGTTTTAAAATTTTTCAAGTAAAATTCTAGAAATTACAACTTTTGAACACAAAATTCAAATCTAATTCTTGAAATAAATGTTCGGAAAATTGATTTTCCAGCTTCGCAGAATATCAATACCCAAAAAATTTTTCCGGCGCTTCGCGCCGGAAAGATTAACATCCATTTTGGGTTCTCACTTGTCATCATAGAGAACCTAACCATCGATTTCTCATGTAATTCTCAAAGTCATTATGCTTTTGGATAGTTTGCTTGAAAATTTGTTCCAATGCTTGTAGATTAAACTTTGAACTCGAAAATTTCAATTTTTTCCTCAATTTTAATGAATTAACGGGTCTGAAAACACCAGCAGGCTTGAAAAGGCTCAAAAACACCTAAATAAAGCGTCTGTGAGCATTTTTAAGCGAAAAAAACGACTTCGGGAAAATGGGGAAAAAAATTTTGACCCCTTTCCCCATTTGGGGAAAAGGCCCGGGGGAAAAAAACAGTGCCAAAAACCATGCTTTTTAATTATTTTAGGGGCCGAAAACGCAAAATTTTCTCGGCGCTTCGCGCATAATTTCATTCCAATAGTATATTTGTATTATCGCAACAGACTTTGAGACTATCAATGACTGGTAAATGAATCGAAATTGTTAACTTCCTATGTTTATTCAGTGGGGATTGGGAACCGACATTTTTATTTTTGGCGTCTGATTCTAACAAAAAAATTCACTTTGTTGGCACAATTTTTCAACCAAAAATTTACGTGACACGACTAGTGATGGACCGATGGCCAAAAATTTGCCATCGGCCGATGCCGATGCATCGGCCAGGGTCACCGATGGCATCGGCCGATGCATCGGCCGATGGCCGATTGCCGATGCATCGGCTGTAACATGTACAAAATGCAACCTGAAGTTGTTACACTGTAATAAATTTAAAATTATTATGAATTATTCACAAAGTTTTACTGATATTTTCAACATTCAATAATTAACAACATTTCATTCATCCAATTTGTCATCAACAACGGCATCTGTTGAACTACCTTCACTTTGATTGCTGAGTTCACTAGAAGTTTCTTCAACTTCAACTTGTTTTTCCAGTTTGCACTATTGAATCCAATCTCAGCAATAAAAGGGATCTTTTTCCACTTCTAGCATCTTTTGCTTTTTAAAATGATCATTCACTAGCTACTGACCCAATTGGAGCTGATAAAAATTTCATGGCAAGCTAAAGAAATTTTTTCGATAATGAAACTTATTTTCAACTGCACACTATTGTGACTCACATTAGCTAATTCTGGTTTTGTTGCAGCATTTTTCTTCCATTATTCTAGTAATGTATTCCAAAACAATGGATTTTGCTTGCTCAAATGTTGACATTGCATATTTTTCGGGCTACAGCTCATCTTCAGATGAACTTGCAATGACCAAATAGGGCCTGAAATTGGTAAGTTTTGTGTAAATGCTTGAATTATTTACATTAGTATTAATTGTGGCTTACAGAGAAAGTTTGGAGAATGAGATTGAAGATTCATTCAAATTTTTGAACCATATTTTCAGAAAAGCGTTGATTTTGTTATTTTTGATCGACAACCATTCTAGCCAAAGCTATAGTCGTTTTTTCTTGAAATGCTTCTAAATAATGAAAGTGAAAAGTAAGTAGTACTTTAGATTTTCACGATTTTTTGATAAACGATATATTATATAGAAATGGAAATTGGTGAGCATACTGACGTAACCCTTAACAATTTTTCGAGTGAAAAATTTACAATAAGGGCTTTATGTAAACGATTTTGACAACGATACTGATTTGTGTCACTTTTCTATTCGGAAGCATTTTATAAAAAACAGACTTTAGTTCAGCTTTGTCTTCTGCTTGAGGATCACAGAAAGCCTAAATTATTTAATTTTGATTTGTATGATCAATATGTGTTATATTTCAAATTTCAATCCATCCTTTTTAAATCCAGGATCTAGTAAAGATGCCAAAGCATGAAGTCTATTGTCTTCAATGGGTTTAAAGTGGGCTCGATTATCATTTCTATAAAAATATTGATTCATTTTCCCCGACAATTCCTCCTTCAATGAACCCAATCCAGGAAAGTTGAAATTGTGGATTGAGTGGCGAAAAATTCTTAATCATACGATTCTTTAATCTGTTTTTCAAAAAAATGTAGGCACAAAATCTAGCTTACGTTTCTTCAGCTATTTCCTCCGAAATACAGGCGTTTTTAGATTCATAGATTTTTACAGTTTCTGCAAAAGATTTTAACAAATTGACAAGCTGCAAAATTATAATTATCTAAGGTGTGGATACATTATACATGTATTAAAGTATATTCTTACGGCCGCAGCTAAAATATTCCATTCATAGCTTGTCAAATTCTTGTTATCTAGTTCATCAATGGCAACGCAGGGCAAATATGCTAGACATTAAAACAACCATTTTCAAAAAAAAATAATGTATTCACTAAAGTAAGTGTAAAATATGTACGTGAACAATCTGTTTTTTAAGCATATGCACCTGCATTCATTGTAACAAAAAGTTGCCAAACAATCGGCCATCGGCCGATTATTTGCCAAAACATCGGCCGATGGCCGATGCCAGAAAAACGCAACAATCGGCCGATGCATCGGCCGATGCCGATGCATCGGTCCATCACTAGACACGACTTATAGATTTCCTTAATTTAATCTCTCTATCGCTGTTCTTTCTGAATCACATAAACCGTTTTCCCGATCAATTTCTCTTATCTCACTGACGTGGTTAGATGAAATAAGGTAGGCACATTTTTCGTGCAAATTATTGCGGTGAAAGTATCTTATCTTTAGTTATATTTTTTATCAAGCTTTTGGCATAAAGCTTTTTAAAGGTTTTCAGTATGTTTTAAGGCTGAAAAAATTTTTTGTGCCATTGGCACAAATTTTTAGAAAAATTTTCGGGTCTTTTTGAAGTTTTGAAGACCCCCAATATTTGGGAAACTTTGGCACCACACACTGCTTCTTCGCCAAATCGGTGTTTTTGGCGTAAAAAATCGGGAAATGCGAAAAATTTTCGAGATTTTCAAGTCGGAAAGGTGCATTCTGGTGCATTTTAGAAGGTCAAAACCTCAAAATTTCCCGGTGTTTCGCGCCGGGCCGGTTACGATTATTTTGATTATTACTTGCTATGTATAATCAATCCAGCTCAGGGACGACCGTAAGCAAGCATGTCTACTTTGCTTACTAGTTAGCATTCAATAGTTGTTGCCTGCCACCTAGAATGTCTCATGTCATGGTTTAATCAGTTTATCTTTGATATTGCGTCTTGGTATTTGACGAAATTGAAGATTTTTTCGATTTTTTTCACAAAATGTTTCTACAGTGTTTGGAAAATTTCGAACTTTGTGATGAACATAATTTTTTTGAATCTAGCAAATGATTGAAATACCATCAATTTGGGACAGTGACAAATATTGCTAGTTTAATAATTCAAATTTTTGGTTGCTTTTCTGATTTTACAAATTAAGTGGCATGCTTTCAGTTTGATTTATTGCATTTTGTCCGACTATGAAAAGTGATTGGATGGAATGAAAAATTAAACCACTTATCAAGGAAGAAATAAATGTCGAAGAGATTCTGCAGCATTATAGTATCATAACTTCAAAAAAATTTCGGCGCTTCGCGCAAAAAGTCTATTTACGAATTTTGTTGTTTCGCTAATATTTAGGAATCATCGTTGACTTCAAGCTGATTTTTTTGGCTAGCAGGTTGAAAACATCCGCACGTCGTTAAAGCATGAACACCATTAGGCCGGAAAAATCAAATTTCTCAAATCATGAAATCAATCTTGAAAAGATTTATCTTCCAACATTTCTTGACTATCGGGATCAGGCTTCTTTTAGTCATTTCAGGGACCTGGGCAGCTAAAAACTTGGAAATTACTTCTAAAGTTTTGGGTCTAGGGGCCATTTTGGTTCCTAAAATGATGACTTATTTACTTTAGTTAATTAAAGTTACATTTACTCAATTTTAGATTCAGAGTGTTTTACAAGCTATTAAATCATGAAACACCGAAAATTTCCAGCGCTCTGCGCCGGATTTCATTCTATAATTTTTCGGATTAGCTTATTCACTGTTTTTCTACAAATTAAACTTTTTGCTGACGGTGTTAAGATTTTCTGATGAAATATTTCAAATATAATTTTACTGTCGACCGTCTTGCTCCATATTTCAAGAAAAATTCAAAGCTCGCTATGTCTTCGACTGTAGCAGAAGTGTGCGAAAAAAGACGATTTGAGGAGGACGAACTTACTGACGGTCAATCGAGCTCAATGCTGGAAGATGAAGCTTATGGTCACGCCAAAAAAGTGAAAGTTGTATCAAAAAATAGCTCGAATAATTTGAGGAATAAAAAATTTTAAGGCTAAAATTGAAACCGCACCGGCCTCACAACCAAAAGTCCCCCGTCGGCCGATCAAAATCCAAAGCATACCTCTGGAAAATCCCGAAATCTTTGTTGAACATGGTACAAACGTTCGATTATGCAGCTTTAGAAAGTCGGGCTCAATCACGTCCTTTCTATTTAAATTATTACAGTAGATTGGTGGTGGGATGTTTTCTCATAAACCATTTCCAAGTGTGCTTCAAGTGTGCTCAATGTTTAGCTTAGGAACAATTTTTCCGATTATGCTGTACTCCTCTTGGAAAACATTATAATACGATAGTCGTTTTCAGTTGATGCGTAAGAATTGTCGTATGATTCAAATTTACTTTCTTCTGCAGGCTTGAGGAAAGTTAAGCCCTATTGGTTCAAGTATATGACTTCGGTTAAAGGTCGCTGGAAGTATAAACGCCTAATCGACGTTCTCAAACAAGAATTTCACGGCAAAAATCCAGATTTTTTTGTATTTTTTTCAATGATAAATAACGATGAGTATTTGCATTTCTAATTATCATTTTAGGAAACGGCTGTTCGTTTAAACCGGTTGACAGTTAATAATGAAACCAAACCGTTGGATTATATTTTAAAAGAGCACGACGTTTTGACAAATATAGCCCACCGGTGCGTTCGAAAATTGTAAAACTATTGGTAGTCTCTGCGTACATGTTTGAATTTTTTCAGGCACGAAGTCCCTATTTTGGATCGTCCTTTCAAAATAGTTCTGGAAGACGAAAACGTTCTAGTCATTGATAAGCCTTGTTCGCTACCAGTAAGCTAGCAGTTAGATCACTCCACGCCAAATAGTCTAATTTGAAAATCATCCCCGCTCGACCATTTCCATTTTGGTCAAATTTTTTGTAGAATTATCCAAGGTCCTAAACTAACTGTTGCAGCATTTTTCCATTTTTTATTGATTTTTTATGGTCCCTACTTTTTTGACGAATTTACAACTTCAATAAATTGCTTATTTTCTGGCTACACTGTCACCCCGCAAACTTTGCTTGTGATTCAAAAGTTTGCAACCCTAAATATTTTTCTGCTCCAAGTCCAGCTATGCCATTTAGAAAAATCCACATCGCGTAAATTCTCCACAGGAATGTTGTAAAAAGGTCATCAAATCGAATAGTTGATAATTCATGTATGAACTAGAGTGCCCATAACTTACGACGTGTAAAGTGGAAATTTACGATACTGCCATAGCAATAGTCACACTAGCCTGCTTTATGCCTGAAAATTTTACGTTTCGGTGATGAGTTGTTAGAGTTTTCTTTTTTAGCACCGTGCTGATAAAGTTGGGCCTGTGCTAACGAAAATTTTAGTCGCGCTAAGAAAAATTCATACAAATCCAAGAAAGTTAGCGGCTGTGCTAATGGGACTCGTGCTAAAAAGAGAACCATGTGAGTTGTCATTGAGTATAAAGGTTTGGATTTGTGACACAATTCAAAATACTCAAATGCATGAACTTTTTAAGCGCAAATATCAGCAATACACAAAACAGTGCACTGAGCATGTCTTCCTATTCCAATAATTTTAGAAAATAACAACAATTGTTCTAGGTAGTTTTTGTAAAAATTACAATGATTCAAAATCAAGAGGTATATCTATATTCGATAATGGTACAATTAGATAATTGAACCTCACTGTCGGAATTTTGGCGGGATAGGTGAAAGTATAATTATTAATCCGGCGCGTAGCGCTCGAAAATTTTGGATTTCAACTTGCTAAAAAGCCAAGAAATGCACCTTTTGATCGATTCTCTCAGTGGAAACATCGACAAATTCGACAGGCTCTGGATCAAAAATTTCTGTTGCGAGCAAAAATTGCTTAGAAATTTCTCTGCACGGCCAAAAACTGCACTGTGCATGAAAAATGCCTGCCTTGTACTATCATTTCATTCAGAAAGTATGTTAGGCTGCTGTAGGTTTGCCAAGATGAAACTAACCTTTGGGTTAATACAAAGAAAGTTGCAACCGTTGAACCACCGGCTAACATAAACAATAAGCAAGCACTTGAAAACTCTCCACACTCTCAGATACCTCACCAGGAAACTCCCTAAGCCTCTGGCAGAGTACAGTGACTCCTGATAGAGAAGTTCCCTAGTCTTCTCTAATTTCCTAACCTTATAGAACCTCCCCTACGCTCACAAAACAGTGCAATTTACTGTGTTGAGCTGCATTGGTTATCCAATAAATGGATGCCAATGCAAATATAAAAATAATACAAATTAGGACGAGGGCGCGACGCATCCAATTCGTTCAAAACTATATAATAAAAAATAACCAAAAAAAACACACGTACTGGCAACAAAAATTCGTGCAAATTTGTCACTTCCGCCAAGTCGAACATGCGCACCTACAGTAACCCCAACAAGTAAAATTACATCAGTAAAGTCAATAAAAAAATCAAGACTTACGATGCAATGTGTTTTTCGCATAAAAAAGCTAATCAAAGCCTATATTCATAGTCCTATCAAAAATCGTTCAAAAGAATGATAATGTTAAGAAATTACTGTTGGTCAACTATAATTTGACTACTTTTGGCTCAGTAATTTTGAAAAAATCAATGCTAACTAAAGTGAATAAAGTTCTCATTATGCTCGGATCTCAGTATTCTTGATCTAAATCTGCAAAACATCAGTGATCAGATCCGGATCCAGAAAACAGGCCGCATATCCGCTTAATCATATCCGAACATCCGTTCCATCTCTATAATCTGTGAACGTCTGACTTGATAACTAAGTAAATTTGGATTTTTTTGCATCTGATGTTTTACCTACTAACCATAGTATCGAGTCAAGTAACACGGCCGTTTAATTCTGTATGGTGTTAGTGATTTCTGGACATCATTCTGGGCCACCGACTTCCTTTTGGCTGTGCAAGAAATTTACTCTTATTTGAAAATCCCATAGATTTGTGTCTAAAACGATTTTAAAAGATGATTTCCTAGTCTTTGATAGTCTGTTATCGTCGGGTTCTTGGTTTTCTGTCAAGTTTACTACCAGACATGCACAGCATGAATTTTCCAGGCGGGAGGTTCCTCAAACTTTTTATCTAGGTCGAGCAAGACAACAAAAAAATCCGTAAGCATGTTTTTCCTACAAAATCTGCATAAAAATAATCAAAAAAGCTGTCCTCACAAAGTTCAGGGTGGTGTTTGACGATTTTTTTCGGGCCAGGAGGGTATCCAGGGTCTCAGGTAGGAGGGTTTACTCCCTACCCCCTATGTGCATGTATATTTACTACAGACTTTGGGACCCAACCTGATGTTAGTTCTTAAGGCAACATGTTTATTACGTATAGCAGTGTTCCATGCTATTCTAATATTTGTGTATTTTTTCAGGTTCACCCCTGCGGAAGATATTATTTCAATAGTCTAACGTCCATTTTAGAAATTGATTACAAATATAAAGACTTGAGACGTGAGTGCGCTCATTTGGGTTTCGAGTTAGTATTGACTTGTTCCCAGCCATTGCTTTTTTAGTGATGTATCGGCTAGATAGGCTGACATCAGGCTTAATGATTATTAGCAAAAATAGTGCAACCGACGTCAAATTGAAACGAGAATTAGTTGATCGGAAAGTTCAGAAAGAATACGTTTGTTTGGTGGAGGGTGAATTTCCATCGTAAGTTAATAAAGTTCATTTCAATAGAATTATCTTTTCGGACGCTCAAAATATTTCACCCAAGATGGAGATAACTTTCAGAAGACTTTACACTCCTCGAATTCAATAAATTGATAATTTTAAGGTTAGGTTAGCCTCATTTTTAACTTCTACTTTCATTCAAGCTGCTGAGTTACATATTTCGTCGATTCAAAGTTCAAGCTTCAGGATATTTTCGCATTTTTAGCGAACCTATGACCTGCTCCAAGTCCATTGAACCTTGCGAGCCAAAAATGGGCGTTCAATGGGTTCGACCGGACGGTCACATAAACAAAGGAAAAGAATGCATAACCGAGTTTAATTTGCTGAAAACGAATGGAAAAATTTCGGCTGTCCGATGCTTCCCTAAAACGGGTCGTACACATCAAATTAGAGTTCATCTGCAATATTTAGGTTAGATAAAAATACGCGTTCATTTTCATCGTTTTTTCTTTTTTTAACATCATATCATGGTTTCATCACGATTAATTTTTATAGGATACCCTATTGTCAACGATTATATGTACAATAGTACCGTCTGGGGGGACGACAAAGGAAAAAACGCGGTTTATGGACGAACTCATGAACAAGTTAGTTTTCGTACTCTTGATATAGTATTTCTTTCTCTCTCTCATGATCAGGTTCTAGTGAATTTCAGCCATTATTCTTATAATTTATAATTTCCTGTTGTTTTTTCAGTAGCTTTGTTCGACCCATTTTTTGTGACTTCGATCACAGATTAAGTTTTGACCTAATCAAGGTTCGAGTTTTGATGCTTGCTGAAATTCTCCTGACAAACAATATCCTTTGACCACAGTAATTTTAATTAGTTCTGATCGTTTTTTCACATAATGACTTGATGTTTTTCATCAAATCGAAAACCGATCATCATTTTTTCTTTCTCTCAGCTCCGCGTCGATCTAATGAAAACTTTCGGAGCTGAAAATTGGGTGGTCGATTTCGAAGAATCAGCCGTCGATTTTATGCAACATAAAGATAAATTGGACGATAAAAATGGATATATAGATTTAGAGTCTATCGAATTCGTTGCTGGAAAATCGACAGTTTATGACCCGTTTTGTATCGATTGTCACGTTCAGGCTAAAATTCCCACGGAAAAACAGTTGGAGATGTATTTGCATTGTTGGAAGTATAAGGTTGGTGGTTTAGTTCAACTCGAGTAATTTTCCAAATTGAAATTCAGTCATTTCTGAATACGAATGATTTTTCAATGATGCGGAAATATAATTAGTAAGAATCAGCGTTAAAGGTACGTTCCGGTCTCAGTTTTTAGAATTTTCCCGCTTCGTTTTTAGTGTTTTTTTGCCGGAGGCAAATGAAAATTTTTTTGGCGAACGAAATTGAGGTAGTCATTTGTACATGTACAAACGGCTCTTTCCCCATTTAGGGAAGAGAATTCTGGGGATAAGGTACAGGAAATATGCATTTTGATGCATTTTAGAAGTTCATAATCTAAAAATTTTCTGGCGCGCGCCGGTTATAACTTTACTAATCATTATTATGTATTACCTAGCTCAGACGCCGCTTTCAGAATGTCTTCCTTCACCTATCAATTAATGTATGATATTTTTCATTGGAGATGTATCGGGTCCAAAATTCTAAGAATATCGGGTCCGGGTCTAAAATTTTTAAAATATCGGGTCCGGTTCCGGGTCCAAAATTTTGAGAATATCGGGTCCGGGTCCAGCAAAATAGTTGGTTAATTTCGGGTCTCATTTCGGGTCCAGGTCCGTTATATTTTTCCACATGCTATTCTGTGTTACATTATTCAGAAACGATTTCTGAGAGATTTAACCTTCTATTCCATTCACCTATGATAAGTTGGAAATTAATAATGTCTGAAAATGAGATATTTTGAGTGGTTTTATATGCTGAGTATTGTGACAGCATATATTCGGCGCAAAAGTCAAAATTTGCATACCTACAGCACTCCAAAAGTTAGAAGTTTTACATTTTTTGGAATGTTTCAGTCTCTATGCGTGTTTGGAAATATAAATCTTCAAATTTTCATTATATATGCAGAAGGTATGAAAGAAATTTTCTGACATCTCACTCTCTTAAGTGTCAAAAATGAAGTCGAAATAACCTGAGAGAGTCATTTGAAGCTTTTTTGGCTCTTTCCTTTATTTGTGTAGCCGCTAGTGCCCAAGACATTGTATTAAAATTTAAATCAGGTTTGTGCCCTTTTGGGAGCTGTAGATGTCTGCACATCTTGAAAATTGATACAAAAATGCTGTTTTCTGCCACTAAATATGCCATCAGCGGGGTGTAGGAAACATTAAAAACGTTCATTGGGATAACTCTTACGTTTTCCTGTAAAGAAACGTCAGAATGGCTCAATTTCTCAAATTGACCTTTCATTAGAAGCATGTCGTTCAGCAAATATCAAAGCTAGATGAATCAAAATTTGTCTAGCTTTGAAGCCACATTTTTTCTTATTTATTATGTAGGTGATAGCAAATCATGTTTTCTCAGAACTTTATTGGTTGGGAATTCATTCGGATTGAAAAATATATTTGAATGGCAGTGCAATGTGTGCCAATTCCAACAACCGAAAAAACGGCACACAAATCGTATTGAAATTTTAACATAATATGTCGGACATTAATCCCTACAAAAATGATGAAACCGTTCTGCGGCATCCTATCGGAAGGTATCCAGAAAGAAGTCTAAATGAGTTTTTCGGCTTTTTTCCGCCTACTTTTGGACACTTAAAAAAGTTTAAAACGTGAAAAGTACAACATTAGAAAAAAATTTTCGAACGCAGTATGTAAAACCACACAATATACCCTATCTTCGAATATGATTCATTTTCAACTTATCATATTCATATTCGAACTTCTCACAACTGCATCTCAAAATGGATGTGAGAGAAACAACATCATATTGAAATCGTATGGTTTGGTTGAGACACAATAAACCGATTCGAGTCACTAATCTCTCGCGAAATATTAGTGAGTTGAGCATCTTTATAATTTAATTTTCGATCCTTATATCAATACTACAAATAAAAATCAAGATTGAAAAGACGACGACTACAAAGAAAACGGCTGAAAAACTATTTATGGAATATGACTTGGGTGCTGTAGATTTTAAATCCAAGTCAGTCTCAAGATGATCTAAGCAGTAAAGTTTTGATTTGTTACTTTTTATATTTCATTAGTTAATTGATGTGTCATGACATTCTTTAACATGGGTATTTGTTTTCAGCTGAATGACTATGTTATACATCAGACCCAAATCAGAATTGTGACAATTTCGGGTCCGGGTCCAAAATTTTAAGAATATCGGGTCCGGGTCCGAAATTTTGAGAATATCGGGGCCGGGTCCAACAAAATAGTCGGGTCCCATTTAGTGATGGAGCGATGCATCGGCATCGGCCGATTGTTGCGTTTTTCTGGCATCGGCCATCGGCCGATGTTTTGCAAAATAATCGGCCGATGGCCGATTGTTTGGCAACTTTTTGTTACAATGAATGTATATGCTTATGCTTAAAACAGATTGTTTACATATATATTTTACAGTTACTTTAGTAAATACATTATTTTTTTGTGAAAATGGTTGTTTCAATGTCTAGCATATTTGCTCTGTGTTGCCATTGATGAACTAGATAACAAGAATTTGACATGCTATGAATGGGATATTTTAGCTGCGGCGGTAAGAATATACTTTAATACATGTATAATGTATCCACACCTTAGATAATTATAATTTTGCAGCTTGTCAATTTGTTAAAATCTTTTGCAGAAACTGTAAAAATCTATGAATCTAAAAACGCCTGTATTTTGGAGGAAATAGCTGAAGAAACGTAAGCTAGATTTTGTGCCTAAATTTTTTTGAAAAACATAAATTAAACAATCGTATGATTAAGAATTTTACGCCACTCAATCCACAATTTCAACTTTCCTGGATTAGGTTCATTAAAGGAGGAATTGTCGGAGAAAATGAATCAATATTTTTATAGAAATGATAATCGAGCCCACTTTAAACCCATTGAAGACAATAGACTTCATGCTTTGGCATCTTTACTAGATCCTGGATTTGAAAAGGATGGATTGAAATTTGAAATATAACACATATTGATCATACAAATCAAAATTAAATAATTTAGGCTCTCTGTGATCCTCAAGCAGAAGACAAAGCTGAACTAAAGTCTGTTTTTTATAAAATGCTTCCGAATAGAAAAGTGACACAAATCAGTATCGTTGTCAAAATTGTTTACATAAAGCCCTTATTGTAAATTTTTCACTCGAAAAATTGTCAAGGGTTAGGTCGGTATGCTCACCAATTTTCATTTCTATATAATATATTGTTTATCAAAAAATCGTGAAAATCTAAAATACTACTTACTTTTCACTTTCATTATTTAGAAGCATTTCAAGAAAAAACGACTATAGCTTTGGCTAGAATGGTTGTCGATCAAAAATAACAAAATCAACGCTTTTCTAAAAATATGGTTCAAAAATTTGAATGAACCTTCAAACTCATTCTCCAAACTTTCTCAGTAAGCCACAATTAATACTAAGTAAATAATTCAAGCATTTACCTAAAACTGACCAATTTCAGGCACTATTTGGGCATTGCAAGTTTATCTGAAGATGAGCTGTAGCCCGAAAAAAATGCAATGTCAACAATTTAGCAAGCAAAAGCCATTGTTTTGGAATACATTACTAGAATAATGGAAGTAAAATGCTGCAACAAAACCAGAATTAGCTAATGTGAGTCAAAATTTGAAAAAAAGTTTCATTATGAAAAAAATGTCTTTAGCTTTCCATGAAATTTTTATCAGCTCCAATTGGGTCAGTAGCTAGTGAATGATCATTTTAAAAAGCAAAAGGTGTTAGAAGTGGAAAAAGATCCCGTCTATTGCTGAGATTGGATCCAATAGTGCAAACTGGAAAAACAAGCTGAAGTTGAAGAAGCTTCTAGTGAACTCAGCAATCAAAGTGAAGGTAGTACAACAGATGCCGTTGTTGATGACAAATCGGATGAATGAAATGTTGTTAATTATTGAATGTTGAAAATATCAGTAAAACTTTGTGAATAATTCATAATAATTTTAAATTTATTAGAGTGTAACAACTTCAGGTTGCATTTTGTACATCTTACAGCCGATGCATCGGCAATCGGCCATCGGCCGATGCCATCGGTGACCCTGGCCGATGCATAGGCATCGGCCGATGGCAAATTTTTGGCCATCGGTCCATCACTAGTCCCATTTCGGGTACGGGTGTCCGATACATCTCTAGTTTTTATCATCTCAAACGTATTATCTCATGTTTTAAGAAGTAATCTTCTATATTTTATCTTGATATTTAATGAAGACTCGCAGTTTTTCATTGGAACATTTCTTGAGAAAGATCAATACGTCAAGTCTGAAAACTTTTTGAATCAATTATTCGTTTCTTAACGTAAAATCAATTTGGAAGCTTCATGGAAAAAGTTTTCGGAAATTTCTACTCTTCCCCTCATACATATCTTTTCGGCCAAGTTCATGAGAGTTAACGAATAAATTACTGGTTTAAAAATTTTTAATGAAATTCTAAAAATTACGACTTTTAAGCACTAAATTCAAATCTAATTCTTGAAATAAATGTTTGGAAAATTGATTTTCTAGCGTCGCCGAATGTTAATACAAAAAAAAAATTTTCCGCGCTTCGCGCCGGAAAGATTAGCATCTTTTTTGGGCTTTCACTTGTCATCATGGAGGACTTGGCCATCGATTTATCATTTAATGCAAATTCATTATGCTATTGAATAGTTTTCTAGACAAATTGTTCTACAATGCTTGTAAATTAGACTTGAAACTCGAAAATTTCAATTTTTTGCTCAATTTCAATGAATTTTTTTTGTAGTTATAAATAAAATTTGAAAATTACACTGATTTGGTTATTAGTCTTTGGCCATGGAGGAACACAGATAACTTATTTATACCTATTTTTGCTGTGTGCAAATTGTACAAAAGAAATATTGGCTGTCGTTTGTACATGTGCAAATGGGTCATGTACAAAAAAAACGCTGTTCGTTTTCCAATTTGTGAGTTCACAGTTTCACTGTCAACTTTACATTTTGAATTTAAAGCAGTGTGTTCATAATTGGTCCATTTTACTGTAAAATAATCATGTCAGTAGATAATTAGAGGAATCTATTTTACTCGAGGCTGCCACTTAGTCAAAAATCAAAAGCAATTGTTGTGGCCATAACCAGATCAAGTTCTTGTCAATTATAAAAAAAGATGTTTTTGAATCAAGACTGTTCACATAAATTTTTTGAATCAATACTGTTCACATAGATGTATTCAATTCATCTAAATTATTTATCGTCTATTGTTCTTTTAATTTCCAGCAGTATTTCTGGGTCTTCAAGCTGTTTTTATTTGACTGAAGCTGTAACTGCGTTAACAGATTATCCGGTTCATTGTAGTCGTGCAAAAGTTTCTTTTAATACAGCAGTAGTTTTGTCGAAAATACACTCTTTCTCGATCTTTTGAACTTTTTGCGCTGTTGCTGAAATGTCATTTCCTGTTGAAATTAATGGGTGTTTTGGAATTTTCAAGCCTCGAGACATTCAAAAAATGTTTGCTTATAGTTAGAAATGGGAGAACATAAATTCACTTGATAGCATACATGTAACGGAGCCCAGAAGTCTAGGGGTCAAGCGACCTTTTTGGAGCCGGCGTCACCAATTTCACAACATTCCTGGGGAGATCCCTGAAAGAAAAAAATGAATTTTTTTATCATGAAAGTCCGAAAAACTTCAAAAATAGAAAAGTTTTGTTTAAAAATATATTTACAAGTTTATTCCTCCGACCGAAAGTATGAGGGTCCCTATGACTACCATACGGCTAGCCACAGTGTTGGAAAATCCTGGGTGATCACCCAATCATACCTGTAAAACCTCCGACCAATGGGGGGGGGGGGGTAGAAAAAAGTCGAAATTTTTCCCAAAAAAAACATACACTTTTTTGTTAATTTTTTCCACACTGGGGGGGTCCCCCCAACCCCCCCCCCCCCAGTACAGGTATGCACCCAATGGCCATCGTATGGCCGACGATTTCTAGAGATGGGTTCCTGTGGCACTTCGCCCCAGTCACATGTATGCTCAATAGTCATAGTATTACCTATAAAGACGATTGCCACTGTACTATGTTCTGTATGTACATGAATATGTCCAATTGGATATCAAATTCTTCCAACTAAACCGTTAAAAAGCTTTTCGATATTTCCAAATCTTTGGAAACAGAATGTTTCTGCCCTTTGCAGCAGTAAAGGATAATCGTAGAAGTTATCGCTATTTGAATGTCCAACTTTTTTGGTTCCCTGTCTGATTTTTGGATTAAGTTTTCTAGCTAGAAAAACGAATGTTAAACTTTCCACTTGTCTAAGGTTTGATTAAAATTCCTAAAATATTTTAGATCTACTTTTTGTTTGTACGATAATCTCGTACAAAAAGTAGAACTAATGAAAAGTTTGGAAAAATAATTTTTATCAATTTGGCTGATGTTATACTTCCTGGAATAAATTCATGCGGATGTAGTGCCTAATAAAATCGAAAAATGCCTCCAAAGTTCTTGGTTTTAGGTTTATTTTTGCTGCTGCTACGATCTCGCTTTGGAATTAAAATGCACTTTTAGTTAACCGGAACATCCCCAGGTTAAGAGAAATCTTGATGGTATTTTCTACTTGTAGACATACATGTAATTGGAGGGAAGTGCTATAGGAACCTCCAGAAATCGTCCGTCACTTGGCCAGCGATTATGCTGTCCTCTCAAGATTTTCAAATCCTATAGCTTGACATATGATAGTCATAGGGACCCCCATACTTTTGGTTGGAAAAATATTCGAAAAATGTATTTTTTGATGAAAAACGTCAATTTTCTTGGCACTTCGCGCCATGAATACATTTTTTACGACATTTTCAGACAATAATTACTCTTTTTTGAATCAATTTCTGAACTTTTCTGGTGAAAAAATCGAATTTTTTTCCTTCACAGACCCTTCCCCTAAAATTTTGGGGAATTAGTGACCGCCGGCCGCCAAAAAAGTCGCCGAATCTCCCCCCCCCCCCCCAGACCTAGAGGCCCCGTTACAGGTATGCTTGTACATAAGGTAATAAGCTAAAATTTCGAAAAATATTTTTAATTTTTAAATTTTCCTCGTGTTTTATTATCACCTCGAACTTTTTATATTATTTCGGTTTCGAATCTTGGACGGTATGAAAAATGAATGAATGAATATAGTTTTGACACAAGCTGACACAAATTTTCGTATCACAGTTCGCTCCGCCTGATGTGTAAGATTCCAGTTCAGTTTCTCTCTCTACTATTTTACATCCTGAAATTTATCGACTTGAGTAAGTATCAAGTTTAGGAACACTTCTTCGTCTGTAAAGAACTGAAATTTTTATTTCTAGGGGACCGATTGGGAGTATGAAACTGATTTACCCGACTGGGCTGAAGAACTTCCAGTCGATTTTTACAAGTTATAAACCGCGAACCTGTTTGTTGTAGAATAAAAAGTTGTAAGTTTCATTGACTTTTCTGTTATTTTCTTTGTTCTATCAGTGCGCACTATTTTCTTCAAACTCAAATTCTCCGACTTCTTGCATTCTCGATCTTACACTATCTTTTAGTACACTACTGTTTTTCCTCCTACTTAACCTCAATTCAGACGCCATAAGTTACCAACATGTAGGCCTACCTGCAGGTAGAGAAAAATTCCACTTGTGGCTACTTTCTATCACTACCTGCAAGTAGGAAAAAATTTTTTAATCATTTAACATTGTAGAAATGAATTAGAAAGCTATCTATATATGGTTCCTAATTGTATAATTACCATACCATTATATAATAATATAGCCAAGCCTGTAGCTAGGAATTTTTTTCGACACATTTTTTCACTCAATTTACCGTAAAATTGGCATTTCTGACGTGACTTTCTTTTTTCTGACTTGACTTGGAAAAAAAATAAAGGTACCTTTGCCCTTTTTTAATACTTCAAACATTTCGGGGGGCCATGCCCCCTCCCAACCCCTCACCCTGCCTACAGGCCTGAATATAGCGATCTTTTTTTAATGCAACAGAGTAACGTGTCCAAGAAAAGAGCCAAAATGTCTCCTCAGAATCGTCTGTGATGCCAGAAATGTTGTGCAAAAAATCCCCTCATGGGAGTGACTCAGACAACCTAGTGTTATCCTTATGGCCATATACAGGGTGAGCCAAAACAATACGACCGGTACTGACTTTCATAGCTTTCAAACGAGTAAAGCTTTTTTAATGATATTTGTTGCCGTCGATAGATGAAACATCTGGCATAAAAACTGCAAGGTTCAAGCCAGATTGCTTAATATTGACCGACAGAATCAAAAATACTAAACGTTGATTTTTTTGCAAATAACGAGGAAAAATTGACAAGAATCAACATGTTTTACACAGAAAAAGTAAAATAGATTCATAAGAACTATATAACAGCTGAAAACTAAAAGAGAGCCGTTTTCGTGTGTCCTACTTTATGTTTCACCAATAATTTTGATCGTCTTTCGAACTGGTCAACGACAGAATTGATTTTGTTTTTGTTTCCAGTTTCAAAACAAGTGCTCTTGATTTTGGCGAAATTTTGCCTATATCGAAACATCAAGTTAATGTCTTTATATTACGTGTAAATTACAAATCTGGGTGATTTTTAAACTATTATTGTGTGTAAACAGTTTTATAAATTTTTTTCACCATAAGACAACTTTTACTTTGATTTCACAAATTTTACTTTTTGAAAGGTGACAACTTTCACTAAATTTCTGTTTATGCAGGAACCGCAAATGCTAGGAGCATAAAATTTAGCCCAGTGGATTCTAATGCAGCAATCCGCATTAAAAAAGCTTCATCCATTCGAAACTTATTTAGGTCGGCACCGGTCGCCTAGTCTAGCTTGTTTCCGGAATTTGTTTTTCATCAGGTAGCCTTTAGCTGTCGTTTTCTGTGTTGAAAGTACATATGTAATTGATATGAGCTATGCTTACTCATGGTCGACCACACTGCAACAGAAAAACATTACAAGATTTCTTTCATTGGCCGCACTTGTTCATTACCTTCCGTTTGTGAAATTACAGATTCCTATCAGGGGAAAAACTACCAATAGTTCGAAAAATAAGACTGCAGCGGCAATAAACAAATGTTAAGTTGCTGATTATACAACTCTGAGCAATTTTTATTTGCAATTAGACACTGAAAGAAAATAAGGTCGTTTTTGAGATCATCTATCAACAATGCATGAAAAGCGTTCTAATTTAGATATTAGAGATAGGACTGATATCCGGACCCGCGGATATCCGCCGTTTTTCTGGATCCGGATCCGACGCCGTCGAAAATTGATGTACGGCTATAATGAGAACTATATTCACATAGGTTTGCATTGATTTTTTCAAAATCTCCAAACCAACAGTAGCTAAATTATACTTAACGAACAGTAATTTTTCAACTATACTATGATCATTTAGACGATTTCTGGTAGAACTGTAAATGTGGACTTTGATTAGTTTTGTCCATAAAACAGGTTACATCGTAAGTCTTGATTGATTATCGACTTTACAAATGTAATTTTGCATCCCGGATGAAACAATAGTCCAAGGTACGCATGCAGATTGGGGGTTGGGGGTAAACCCTCCTACCTGAGAACCTGGATACCCCTGATTTGACCGGAAAAAGTAACACCCCATGAACTGTTTTTCGCTCATTCCGCCACCTTCGATCTCTGTTAGAAAATTGTTGCCGTGCGTGTCTAATCCAAAGTAGCCTTCTTTTATGCTTATTGCACTATTTTTGATCACGCAGAAAAATTTTTGAGCGGAAATTTTTGATCGAGAAGTTGCCAAAGTTTTTGGTCTCTCTTCAATTGAGTGAATTAATGAACATGTGAATTTCCCGGGTTTTTAGCAAGTTAAAATCAACGGTTTTCTATACTACTATGCACTGGATCAATAATTAAAACATAATTTGCATCTTTTCCCTTTCAATTTCGACCGTCAACTTTGCTGGTTCAATTGTGGCATTATCAAATATAAATACTGTGCTTAACCAGGTTTTTTCCCACCCAGTGTGCATTTTTTTGACCGTACGGAAAATTTTTTAATGAAAAGATGCAAAGATAACCTATAATAATCTGTAAAATTAAGCTGAAAAACGACCAGTTACCCCTGATAGCTTCCGTGAATCTGCTATGTGTCATTTTTCATGTTAATGTTAGTATAACTCGACACTTTGTATGAAAATGTAGTGAAAATTGAATTTTCCAATGACGATAAACATTAATTCATCGATCTTTCTCACATGTTGAAGGGCTTCCTGGGTGGTGCCTTCACTTATAATACCGTCACTTTCTGACTGAAAATCCAAACCGAAAGTATCACAAATTTGTATTTATTCAAAACAGAGAAAATTTGTTCAGCGCATAATTTGTTTGGTCAATTCTTCACGGTGCAGATAGATGCTTGAAAAAAGGTCTAGCCTTAATATTATGAGCTCTTGCTTCAATTTGATTCTCATTTCAACGATTATATTAATTACTATCGAGCTAAAAAGAAGTATTAATTCATAGCTGATTTCGAATAATTAAGCATAATATACAGGGTTATTTATTCACATTGATATGCTATATGCAAAATTCTATCCGCATCCGATGTAGTCAAATAAGTGGTTCTAATAGATATTGACATAACTGAAAGTCTGATACGCTGAAATAATTTGATTTTTCGGTTGAATGCGAATAACTGGGTTCGCTCGATCGGCGTTTGCTTTTCAATCCGTCCTTCTTATGTACATTTCCATGACTTCGGTGAACAATTCACCATCTACTTATCTACGTTGGTAGATTTTTTCCTGCCTGTACGTATAAAATGATACCTGTGTAATGGTTGCGACCCTACTTTATGAATTTTACCTGTCGTTAGATTTTTCCTACCTACAAAATAGGGAAACTATCAATAAGTTTTTCTATTTTTCTTGAAATGCTTGTAAATTAGTAGAAAGCAAGTACTATTTTATATTTTTACCAATTTCTGATACGGTTTCGTCGCGATGGACATTTACTCCAAGAAATTCAAAGACTTATGCATCGATTTCTGTAACCAGTGGACGAAATGGTGCGAAACTACGTACGACGTCGCATCCGATTATCGAAAAAATTGCAAATCGGTGCATCTTATTGCTGGATCCAGAATCTTCAGCCAAAGCCGATTACGATTTCGATTTAGAGTTAATCGAAACGGAATTGCAAAACCTATGCTCAAATTTGAAATATATTGTCGACAGTTTCGCCAACATAGCGTCGAAAATTCGAATATTGCTGTCAAAACATGAAAGTTTTGATCGAACTAATCGAAAAACCAGAAAATGAACTCGTGGGTAAATTGCTTCAGATCGTCGTTAGAAGCTTGGAATTACAACACTCTACTGAATACAATGCAGGATATCGCTGCTGACTTGGAGAAAGAAGCGCCGAATAAAGCGAAAGTGCTCGAAACGCTGCCCTTCGCCAAAACAAGGGAGCTGATATCGTTTTTGTACATCTGTTTGGATTCACGAGCCATTTTTAAATACGAACTCTGTTGACCTGCACATACAAGCCATTATTTTTCATTGCGGATTGTAAAAATCTGATGAAATGTTTCGTAGGACGTGTGGTTTAACGGTTGTGTAGGTTCTTGTCCATTGTGCCTAAGACAGAACTGATCGTTAATTTCTAACGTCGTATTATTGAATACTGTATTTCAAAAAAATTGCACCGGACCAGCGTTTTTTTTGTGCACGGACATTTGTGCCATTGGCACAATAGGTCAAAAAAAATTGTGCCGATGGCACAAAAAAATTTTGTTTTACTAGAGACATACTGAAAACTTTGGAAAACTTTTAGGCCAAAAACTTTGATAAAAAGTAATTGTTTAACGCATTAATTTTTTGTAAAAATCGTGCCCAACCTATTTTTCAGCTAACCATGTCAGCATACCTGTACTTGGGGGGGGGTTGGGGGGGGGACCCCCCCCCCCCCAACTCGGCCAACCCTATACCCAAAATCATTTCCCCCCCCCCCCAACCCCCCCCCCAGTTGAGTACTCTGCGTTGATACCACTGCT